>JAULBM010033890.1:0-10991 GCA_032357055.1 Geukensia granosissima
GTATGAGAACTTCGGGTTTCGGGTCGGGATCGATGAAAGCAGTATAATTTTGATCAAATATAGAACTACAATTAGTTCAAATATAGCACGGCTTGAGTTCATTATCCGAAATATCTTCTGAATCAGCCAAATATCCTGTAACTGAACGCTTTCCGGTAAGTTAATTTCTCCTGTATGCTCAGTTACATACGGGAAGAAGGGGTAAGCTTCATCGGGACGTGTTTTTCGTCAACAACGTTTGAATCAGTACAACGAGAAAAGGCCTCTGGCACCAGCATCTGTCCAGCGGTCTTATAATGAATGTCAAAATTATATTGTTGTAAAAGAGCTAGCCACCGATCGTATATCGCTCCTTCAAATTCCTTTAAATTTGAAAAAGTGGCCTGAGTGCTTGATGGTCGCACTCTACGATGAAATGTTGTCATCGTAAGTACGATGAACAGTCAACCACTGCAGTAACTAAGCTGAGAAGCTCTAATTTGGTTGCCCGTATGACTGCTGCCATTTGTTTAGGGACTTTGAGCCAAAATCTGACGACTTTCAACTCTTCTAAATCGTTCTCACCAGTTAAAAAGACCTAATGCACGTCTTAGTTGCTGGACATTTTTGGTTGTAGGATAATTCTGAATCGCAATCATCCGGTCTGGAGGTGGTCTTATACCGTCCTTTGAAATATGGTTTCCTTAATATATATATTCCTTTTGGGCAAATGAACACATTTGTGGATTAAGTTTTAACCCAACTGACCTGAATCTGTCAAATACTTCTTTTAAATCGGAAATGTGATTTTCAAACGATTCGGAAAAGACTAAGACGTCGCCCAAGTAGCAAAGGCAACTTCGAAATGTTAGTCCTCTCAAAACCTTGTCCATTAGTAGCTGAAATGCTGACGGTGATGATGCAAGCCCCATGGGAAGTCGTAAAAATTGAAATGAGCCAAAACAGGTATTAAAAGCTGTATATCTAGTACTTAATGCGTCAATGTTCATTTTGAAGAAACCAGATGACAAATCTATGGAAGTTATATAATTTGACTCTGTGAAAACGATTCGGTTAATTCCTGAAGATCGGGGATGACATAATTGAAATTTTAAATTTGAGAATTGAGATGACGAAAATCAACACAAAATCGGTACTAAGACAGACTAGACTGGCGATCAGTAGACGGTGGTCCCCGCTTTTTGGATCGTTTACTCACAAGGACTATACGACTGGAGATGGGGGCATCCTCATTTGGATCTAAAGGTGGAATTATGTTCAGCTGCAAAAGTTCGTCCAAATGATGACGTAAGATTTCCCGCTTGTGAGGAGGCAACCTGTAAGGCCTTTGATAATTTGGCTTAAAGTCTGGTTTTAGAACTATGTGGTGTTGAATTAAATTTGTATGTCCAAGACTAGGGTTATCCGGTGTTACGAATATATCCTTATTTTCAAATAAAAATTGCCTCATATCGTGCTGCTGCGTCTTAGTTAAGGATGGATTAATGTTAAAAATATCGAAAAACTGTTCGGAGGTAGAATCGATTGTTTCACTACTGCCGTTATTTTCAGGCTCATTTAAGTCAAAATCTTAAGATGCCGTACTGTTTCGAGAACTTTCATGTCCAACTCGAGCAAAACTTACAGTTTCCAAACCGCTTATATTTTCAGACCGTATTGAGGCGAGAACTGCATTTCCACTACTACTCATTTCGTCATGGGGCAAACGCGACACTGAATTAATATTTTCGAATTTTTGCTGCCTTTGATTTTCATGTGATAACTGCAAAATCTCATCATCTTTATTTATTCTATTAAAATGAGCAAGAATTTTACCCTTTTTCACAACAATTGGTGTGTTGCCGGGATTCAATATTTTTAATGGCACACATTTTGTGGAGGAGACAGTAACTAACGATTTTGATGTTAATAAACCAAGCGACAGTAAATATTTAGCATTAGAGCAAATTCCTTGATATCCATACAGAATTTTTTCCGGTAATTCACTGTTTCAGAATTCGCTGGAATTGTAACACGCTTTACGTATCGTACATTTGCCTGACTGGTTCCTACTGTTAAGGTAGTAAAGTCCAAAACGATTTTGTGGTCTCTCAGATACTGCGTTCCCAGGATTAAAGGGTTGGATGTTTGTTGTAGAACATAGACAAAAATATTATGCTTTTCTCCATTGACAGTCATGCATATATTCGAAGTGCCTAAAACCTCAATTTTCTCATTGTTTGCAAGAACCAACGTGTCTCGATCAAAACTGTTGATCTCTGATTTCAACTTTGAAGGAATTCGATAAAACAGTTTGTTTGACATTAAATTTATAGAAGACCCTGAATCGAGCAAAGCCGCTAATCGAATATTGCTAAATTTCACAGACAAATACAAAAATTTTGGCGAGGTTTGTTGTTCAAAGTCAGAATTTAGGGAATTACTATTGTCTGAACTACTATCAGAAAAATCTTGATGCACAAAATTACAAGAAGAAGCATGTCTCGACCGTGAACGACTTCTTTTTCGGGCACTTAATGTCCTCCCGAGTGATCGTGCCTTTCGTCCCTCGGGGGAGGGTGGTTTCCCTGTTTATGTTTTGCTTGAAACGATGCACAATTTTGAGCAGAATGTCCAAATTTTGAGCATATTTGGCATTGAATACGGGGTAGCACCTGAGTACAAGATCCACAATACAAACTACAATTTAGAGCAATATGTCCGAACTGATGGCATAATTGACATTTGATTTGCGAGGGCGGAGTTTCGGCATTCGGGCAAAACCGTTTAATATGGCCGAATTGACCACAGTTAAAACATTTTCTGTCTGATCTCCCCGCATACTGAGTATTTTGACTATTGCCATGGTTCAATGATGGATATTGATTTTGATTTCCTAAGTTAGGCATAAGTTTTGAAATAGCTTTACCTAATTCTAAAATTTGTTTTTGCATTTCAGCAAGTTCATTTGTCTTTTTGGGTGGGTCGGACTTTGTTGCTACCGCTGCACACTGTTCTAATCTGTATCCGAAGGCCTCACCTGTTTTAGCAAACGAAAGTGCAGCATTACAATCTACTTAATTACTTGCTCTGACGTAGAAGGCAAGTTTTTCAGGTAAGCCCTGAATGACTTTCGCCATAATTTCATAATCCGGTTTCTTTAAAACGGTGCCCTTTTCAGTAACATGGCCGAAAAAATCTTCTGTATCTTGGCCCGGAAGCAATGACAAATTTTGAAACAGTTCTGACTCGATTACAACGGAAGGGTGTTGCCATCCGAAATTAATATATTTGTCCGTGAATTGCTGACGAAGAGATTCCCAAAATATTTCACAGGGCAATGTGTGAAACCAAGTAAGGGCGGGGCCCTGCAAATGCAAATGGAAGGCCGCAATTTTCCTGCTTTCTTCCTCATCCAGATCATGAAGTGTTGCGAAAGATTCAAACTCACGAAGAAATTTCCGGCCATTATCCTGGGGATACCCCGAAAATTTTCTGCATGACCCAAGTGTTTCCATTTTTAAGAAAGCCCAAGTTTTACGTTTAGAAATTTCGTGTTCAGAGAGTGAAATAGACATTGGCTGATTGATAATGTGCTGTTCCGATAGTGAAATCGGTGTTTTCTGATGAACGGATGAGGTTGGACCATAAAAGGACAAAGACGGCGGAGATTGGCTACAGACAGACTTTGCAGGACTATTTAAAATATTTTCTTCAGTAAGTTGGTTTTGTTCAAGAAAATTTTCGTCCAATATTGAGGTATCGTCAACGAAATTATCAATGGAATATTGCACCGATGAATAAGAAATTTCGTCAATATCGTCGTTATTCATTGAAAAACAAGTTGGAAAAGCAATTCTTTCCAGTACACCAACATCGATAAATGGAATATTAAAATAAGCAAATTCAGTCTAACTTGCATCGCACTCAATAAAGTTTAAATATATATTATTGATTACCCTTTCCGATCAATTATGTAAATTTAAAATAGTATTCGGCAATTTATAACATTTCTGACATGTCTGACGTGGGGGAAAGGCAATCCTTTCCTTAAAATATTTCAGTTATATACACATACAAAATAACACAAAGCAAAATTTTGTTTTATTACGAATAACAATAGTCGTGTAATTTTTATCAACCACAGTTTTGCGAGTAAGGGCTTTGGGTAAACGCCATCTTCATAAGCTGTGAAACGAAAATTATACTCAGTTCTTGAAAATCCCGGATAATCTCGCCTGCGGCCACGGCGAAGATCCTCAGAAAATTTTGGGGTATCTACATGGAGAAATCGGTTTAAATCATTTATATATTTATTAACACGGTCAATTTGATCAAATAAGAATCGGTCATCTTGTCGAAATTTCCAAACACCATTTCCAAAATTACGAGTATAATTGTGTTGATATATGGAAATTACCGGAAAATGTAAAAATACCAACTTGACATCATCATTAAATTTCCGGCAAAAGTGATAAATGTCTTTAAGCGACTGACATAAATGGTTAACTGCTGAATCTGTCTTTGATTTCAAATAAATAAAAGAACCCTCCTTTTCCGTTAGATCACACGTACCTGCACACACAAATGAAGTTATCTTTGTTGGTCTTTTGTTTAAAGTTTGCAAGCGGGACACTTCAACTTGCGAGTTCCGTTTTAAAAATTCTAAACGATTTTGAGATGTTGCAACACTTTGACACCAAAATTCAATATTTGAGTCTGGATTCACACGCACCTGACTTTGCAAACACAAACCTTTATTGTCCGAATGCAAAATCGGCTTTCTGAGGGGGGTGGGGGTCAAGAAGGGATCAATGCAAAATTTATCTGCTTGTGTCTGTAAAGTTCTGTCGCTCATGAATTGTACGCGTAATTATATAAAATTATATTATAGATAAACAATGTGGAATGCAACCACTCAATAAAACAATGATGATACCACTGGCAACAGTCTTCTCAGCATGCCACGTGGGCGTGGGAAAAAGTCATTTCAAAGTTTTTACTCAACTTATGTCCACATTTTCAAGCAATATTTCAGTAAATCCCATCATTCGGGTTCTCTAACATGTCGTGTCGCTTCCCTGGTTGATGTTGTTATACTGGTGAACGTAGGATTTATAAAGAAACAACACGAAGTTAAAAAAATTCCTTCTTGGAAAACAAAAGTACATAAAATACACAAATTGCACAACAATACACAGCAATCGTAAATATTCGGCCATTCTCGCTCACTCTAGTAGCCTCTTACACATTAAGCGTAGGGATAGAACTATTTATTTGAGAAAACGAGAATGACCGTGTACTTACGCAGAGACGCTTCGATGTTTGAATACTCATACATGAGTACGTCTCTGCATCCAGCCATGCTCACAACAGCAAGATCTTGCTATTAGAAGTCATCCGCAACAAAATAGCAACTTGTTTATTTCAAATATTTTAGAAGATTATAATTTTTCTTAATACTATTCTTTATTGTCACTTTCAATATTTAGTTTCAAACAAAATATGTTTTACTTTTGACTTATGTAGTAAATAAACGTCATGAGAGATTTTAAATTCTTTGACGTCACAATTCCATGCTTTTCATCATAGACGTATGAAGTGCTGAATGCAAGGGTAAATTGAGAGAAAAGCGAACTTTTCCCCTTGCGTGGAAGTTGATTTCAATGAACAGCATATAATCAATATGGCGGACCCTTCGCTTCGCACATTGAAACAGTAATAAAATGTGTTTGGTAAAGCATTGAACAATGAAACATACCTTTTAACGTTATTTTTGTACGAGTAAAGCGAGAAAACGTCTGTCACAACCAAATTCGCATTCAAACAACATTGTTTTTGTTGACAACGGGAATAACAAATGAAAAAAATTTAAAAGAAGAGAAAAAAAACATTCAAAACCTAAAGTTCGTGACATCATACTTTTGGGGTGGTTTAGAATGAATATATTTCAACATTTAATGTGATAAAGCCTGAATTAAATGTTGGGACTATATTTTTATGAATACTTATGAGCATATTTTACTTTCGGCGAACAATTTAAGAAAAATTTCTTCTTGATGCCTACGAGAGATATTTAGATAGTAAGGCGGAAATAGCCGAGTAGTTACGATTGAGTACATAACATTAGGGATAAGTATATCTGAGCAGTATTCGACAACACTTGACCTAACACCGAATCTTTACCGATATCCCAAATTGTTTTAACAGAAACTGTTCATTTAATCAACAACATTCAGAAAGTTAAAATATTTAAGACGGTTTTCTATATGAAGGCAAGTATTTCAATAGAATAGTTAAGATTACCGTAAACGGTTATTAATCCCGTATTTACTACATAAGATAGTAATCTTTCAACTCATCGTGTTGCAGGATTCAAACTTGTATTAGTTTTTTTTCAAATCTTGGTTTTTGTCAACCTTAAAACCGATTTTGACATAAAGGAAATTCCGACGGTGTTGCGCGGATGACAGGGGATGCTTACCCTTCATGATCCCATTCCTGTTATTCAAAGGAGTTCGTGGATTTAATCTTTTGTTCCTTTTATTTACGTTGAATTTTTTAGTTTGTTTCAAATTTGTCTTTGTGTCTTTGGCCTATGCACTTTCGATCTCTCACATGGGTATTCTACACTGGACTCCAAACATTTTTATAAATCTATTTATGAGTGTAGTACACCAAAACCGTTTTCATTATTTGTTTGTACACAACAAAACTTCCCTCCAAAATCAAAAACATACATATAATTTATCATGATCTAAATTTAGTTCTAGAGGATAGAATTGACAAGGGGACAACAGCTATTTATTATTCGGAGAAGTACATCAACCTTATTTCATCCCCTTTACGCTTGATTCCTCAGATTATCTTTTCTTATGAAATACCTCTTTTAAGCTGTAAACATTCAGAAAGGTTACCTTACCCTGCACAGTACTTGGTACAACTCGAAGCAAATTGTGTTTTCGTTTGATCTCAGCAGGGTCTATTGAGAAACTACTGATATAGCAATATTAACAACATTGAGACCTGTTTTGTTTTTTCAATTACTGGTTTACATGGCAATTTTAGGAAATGACGTAGACAAGAACTGTCAGCATCAGCTATTATAAAGAACTCACATATTTTCAAACTTGTTTAACACTGGTATTAAGAACATTTTTACATTTGCCTGAAAGACTTATCGGAAGACAAAAGATTCTTAGAAACCATGATATGAAAAGATAAATTGTAAGGTAATTCCTGGTCGCATGTATTGAATACTGTATTTGTTGATTTGTACATTTCAATTGTCATACTATATTTTACTTTGTGAGAGCTGCTAAAATGTTGAGTTTTTATGTTCAGCTTTCTTCTCTTGTCTGTCAATTGTATCACCCGTAGCTAGGCAAAATATAATGCAAAGTTTTTGTACAAAACAATTTTTCGAATACCGAATCGCACATTACGCTAAAATAGGCCTCACTGATTTTTCAATATTCTATCATATTTCCTGAGGTTAAAAACAGAACAAAATTAGAATTCTGATAAATTTTCAATCTATTAATCAGGTTAGTACATATCATTATGGAGAAGTATATCTCAGCAGTATCTGACGACATTTAATCTAAAAATATACCTGCACATGTATCCCAAATTGACAAATCTGACCCGAACTCGGAATCAACATAAAGATAATGGTGTCGATTTTACATAAAATGCTCATTTTTCAACAACCCTCAGCAAGTAAGAATTTTAGTAAAGGTTTTATATTTACGCAGGCACGAATTTTGTTACTTAAGATTACCGTAAACGGTTGATGATCCCGTATTAACGACATTAAAATATGGCCTTCAACTTTATCGTGTTCCAGGGTTCAAAGTTTTATAAAATATCTTCTAATCTATTTTTATGAACTTAGAACATTTGTTATAAGTCTAGGTGTGTAGTGCACCCAACCCATTTTCCTTATTTGTTTGTACACAACAAAATTCATACCAAAATAAAAAAATATATATATCATTTTTCATAATCTTTATTTAGTTACATGAGGCTAAAAATTGACAATAGGTCAACTAATGGCCATTCATTATTGCTTAAAAGTACATCAACCTCACTTAAACTCCGTAAGCATGTTTACCTTAGTCTACCTTGTCATATATAAGCAATACCTTTGATTTAAATGAAACCTGTTGTGAGATTTCTACCTTACACTGTACATATACCAAGTAATAAGTCTACATTTTAGTTCGGTCTCGGCTGCGTCTTTCAAATTATTGGACAAACTACTGATGGGGCACTTATAACCACATTGACATCTGGTTAAATTGTAAAATTGCTGGTTTACAGCAGCAAAGTTTGGAATGCACTGAGACAAAAATCTATTGGAGATTGGAGTTTTCTAAAATATTTTACATGAACTTGAAAAACCAAAACAAAAACGAAACTGGTCTAGGAACAATGATAAGAAAAATATGAAAAAGTGTAAATTCGTGTGAAACGGCTTTTGTTTTTTGTGATTTGTTTTCTACTTGTTAGGCGATGGTTGGGATCTCACTTAACTAGTGTAACCCAACTGCATGTTTCATGTGCCTGTCCCAAGTCAGGAAGTGTGGTCATAGGACTGTTTTTGTTGTTAATGTTTTGTTACATGAAAATGTCCAATAATATTCATCAATCATATTTTGAGCGATTTATAATTTTTCACAATGAGAGGTATTCCATTCTTGTTGAAGACCTTGAGGAACCTCAGGATTTTTTTTAAATTCCTTTTTTTTTCTTGAAGCTGAGGTCAATCTCCCTGAGATCTAAAAAATTTCTTTTAATTTTCATATATTTGGGTAAAAATAGATAATGATTTTTACATGTGCTGGACAGAGTATTTCCTTGAATCCTGGCGACAGTTTCACAAAATGTTGTATGTGTTACGAGTGATCGTAACGTATTTACGTTATACAGGTCTTATTAGTAGTCTTTATTACTACTTTGTTGTGAAACGTTCCCGGGATTTTAGGATTTTCAATGACATAGTCGTTATATCCCATTTTGTTCTTGTGATCGCAGCTATTATTTTTGTAGGATTCGTGATACTCCAGCTTTAGCTTTCAGTGTTGTATTTTGTGTTCTGTGTTCGTTTCATTTTTTTGGCCATGGTCTTGTCTGTCTTCCAACTACACGATTTCTGTCTGCCACTTTGTGTCTTCGAATTCCTTATGTGATCCTATTTACAATTTTAGGTTAAATCATGTTCCAAAATTGTATAAAATGATGAAAATGCTTAAAATCAAGAAGTCATCCAGGGCTTTGCATCAGTTTTTTTTTAAACTGCTGGGCACCGGAGACGTCTTTAAGGCTCAACCGACAGAGCTGTCCTAGCGCGAACCCCAGGTTGTGGATAGGGGAGCCCCCGTCGGTGGGGGTGCCAGGTTATCATAGGGAAAGCCTAGCCATGGGCCATAGTAGGTCACGTGTTTGGAGAGTGCCACGCTCCTTGCGCGTAAAAGACCCCTTTTGTTTTTTTTTCGAAAAAGAGCAGGTTAATGTCGCTACAAAAGGCTAAATTTTTCGTCCCTACTCATCAATCCCTTTTCCAGTGGCAGTCAAAAACTGTTGCCGTGTTGTTTCACACTTCTTTTTCGATAGTGATGATTGTTGAATTTGTTCTCGCCCTGAATAGGCATGAAATATTTGCCACTTGAAGTTAAGCAGCCAACAATCAATCAATCTTTTTAGACTGATTTATGAGATGAATCAAGAGAAAACAACTTAAACAACAAAAATATTGTGTACAAATCATATATATAACAAAAAAACTGTATACATACAATAGAAACAAAAATAGTTTTTTTACACAACGTTCAACAGGAAGGAGAATTCTGGGTGGTACTGTATTCGTAGATACGAACTTAGGTATATAAACTACTTAAATATGAAGCGTTAAGCTCTACCGTCTTTCAGATATTAAAATAAAAGCTTTGTTTTGCGTTTTTATAGTATATATTGTTTTATAATTTTGTTTTCAATTTATTTTTTTAATTGTATATGTGAAACCGTTTCTGGATGGCCTCCACGTCATATTTGATTTTTATTTGTACACAATACAACTACGGACTAGAAGAAACAAATATGTTATTTATAATATTTACCGTCTAAAATTAGTTTCTCGTGGCAAAAATTGACAAGGAGTTTACAACTGGACATTCTTTATTTTTATAAGTACACCAACCTAACATTATTTTCTGTAACTTGATACCTAGTTAACCTTGCCTTAGGTATGTTTGTTATTTATAAAATATTTAATGGTTTAAACATGCAGTTTCTATCACAAAAATTACAAATACTAAGTATACTACGAAGCAATTTGATTTATCGGTTTTTTCAAAAGTATGGAAAATAACTCTTAAGATACTTCCCGTATCTTTCACATTCATCATTGACACCTGGTTTCATTTGTCGGAATTGGCGGTTTTCAATGGTCTTTATGTGAAAGATATAAACATTAAATGAGTCTGCAATTAACAGCTCACCTAAATTTGTTTAATTTAGTTGTTGAAAAAATTTCCAAATCGCGTAGGTCAGATGATACGACAAAATGGAATTTATTTATTTAAAGATCATGATAGGGTTAAATTCCCATTTTTCCATCATTTCGATTTGCTTAGATTTGAGTACTTCTTTTACTTTACTATGTCTGGATATCGGACGTCCTATATTTTGTTCTGATGCTACTGATCAGATGTTACTCTTTAAAATGTACACATAGCATATGACAATTTCCTGTATTAACGAAGATACCAAAAGAGTGTCGACACTGCCATTTCGTTCCTATACCGGTTGTGACTGACTCCATCTAATCCCATATAGTAATGGTAGGTGCCGTCAGTGGGAAATGATTTGCATACTCTTTCGAATAATTAAAAGGAATTCGAAGATACCAAAGGGGCAGACGGAAATCATTAAGTCGGAAGACAGACAAGACCATGGCCAACAAAATGAAACGAAAGACAAATATAGAACACATAACACTACACTGAAAA
>JAULBM010033912.1:0-10990 GCA_032357055.1 Geukensia granosissima
ATACAAGACGGAAAATCTCAGACACCCTCGGGTAAGATTTCTATCGTTCTCTGACTCGGCAAGCCTCGTCAGAGAACTATAAAAAACTTACCCTCGGGTGTCTGAGATTTTCTCGTCTTGTACTTTAGGTGGTGTTAGATTCTTTATATCTTTTCAGTTAATCTTCTTTCGAATCGCTCATAATTTCATGAAATAAAATAAAAAAAAAAACACACAAACACATACATTTCAGATTAATAATTTAATTATTTCGTTACCACACAATGAATGCGTTTGAAATTAAAATTATTAATAAATTGAAATCAATAAGTATGGAAAAAATCAGGTACAGAGATCAAATTAATGAAGGAAACAATGATTTGAATAACATTCATTCCCATACTGTTCTCGATGACATTGTGGTATAATTCCAAATTTCTACGCATTAATTGAAACAGTTGGGAATAACGCAATCTAAATGCAAATGACTTATTAAATTTGTAAGAAATGTAATAAAGAAATCATTAATCTTCAGATAATAAGTAATAAAGTTTGGGTACAATATGATGATTAATGGTTATTAACCTTTCACATTAACATTTCTTGCAGACTGCATAAGATCTGTTTTTCAAGCGGTCAGATGAATAAATCGTATTTGTTTTCATCACTCCATTGTAAACATCTATAATTTTTCCAAGAATTAAATCAACTTTTTGTTACGTGTTAAAAGAAATGAAATACGCTACATTGACCAAAAATTTTGGGTTATGCTGGAGGGTGCAAACTTAGTACAAAGTAAATGGCATATTGCAATATTCATATGTGCAATCCTTTGTCATCCAGAGAAATGCTGAAGATCAAGGAATATCCAACATTTGCGTAGAAAAATGTTTTGGACGTCGCTTTCTTAACTCTTAACATTTTGTTATCGGGAATATATTTTAAACTGATCTTGAATAATAAGATATTAAACCAAATCGAAGTCTTTTGGCCATGACCTTAGTAATTTTCGGTGAAAGAATGTCAACGCACATAGTACATGTTTATTGTGTCAAAGGGTAACCTTTTATGTTCTGTCATTCTCCAGATGTTATAAGTGATGTATAATACATGTTTAGCAATGTTTAAAAAGGATGAAAAGATTTTAATATGCTGGACACGTATTTAAATGAGTAACTTATCATAAGGAGCATTCGGAACAATAAACATAAAGACTAAAATCACCACATCGTAAAAGGACAGACTTTCATCCAACCTAACTGATACAGGAGTCAAATTCCAGCGAAAATCGGTAGAACGATACCCTTGTGGTGGTTGATGGTTTTTAATGTCCTACAGAGCAAAGTAATGATCTTAGTCGGACGGTACGTATCTATTCAAATTAGTAATCATAACCATATTTGATTAATTCCAATTTTTCTTTAAAATAGAAATTGAAAACTCTAAAAAGGGGAGTTAACTCTTTCAAATTTTAATCACAAAGTCTGAACATTTTTGGTATCGCTTTCAGTAGAACAGTGACCCCCGAATGTTATTTTATTTTCTGAAAGGATATTATAAAATCTATCTTTCCAATTTTTATTTTAAAAACTATCTCTTTGAACTATGCACTTTTGATCTTTCACTTGGGTATTGTACACTTGACATGTAATATAAGCTGTTTTTGAACCAACAGAAACTCTTAAACAAGCTAAGTACGGTGATATATATATTTGATTTCATTTTTAAATGCTTTGATACGGACTTCATTAACGCAAAGTATGAAAAAATAATATATGTGGGAAGTTTTAGTAATACCTTAATTGGTTTAGTAACTTGTAATTTTTCACATTAAATAAGTTTTTATCAATAACATAATTATTTGATTATTCTATCAAAATATGCAGCATTTCAACATATGATGTTAAATATAAGTACTTCCAAGTAAATGCCTGCCAGAAGAAAAAGTCATCAAGAAAATAAAAACTAGAAGTAATTAAATGCAGTTCGCCTTTTCGTTTTGCTGCTATAAGCGTTTATGTTTTAAATTTTTATGACCGATATCTTTGTATGGATGTCGTTACTGTAAATTAGAGAAAACATCTTCTAACTTCTGTCATAAATATAAAGAAGGAACAGGTACGATAAGGTCTGAATTTGGTCCCAAAACTAAAATTTAAATTATAAAACAATTAAATGTGATGATTTGAACATTGAAATAAATACTTATTAATGATCAAATACCATTTATCTATTACACTTTATTAACTCTAGAAATTGCATACCCAGTTGGGTCAAATTTGGATTTTGTAGCTTCATATTCATATAATTAATGTTTTTTTTTTCTATTTTATTCACGATTGATAAATATCCTGACAAAACACGGGTGTGCTGTGTTTTCTTGTACTGAAATTGTTTCAAAAAATCCGTTTTTTAAAACAATGATGAAAACGCTACAATTGGTTGGGCTGTCAGCACACTATGCCGGAAACGTTCATGGTAAAATCATTAGTATTTTTAATGATATATTACTTCACATAGAACACTTTGACATTTGACAAAATTTTAGGGCAAAAAGTGGACCAATCCTAGCTTGTCCCTTAATTTTTAAACTTTGTCTCTTGTTTTATTTGCAATTGTCTCCGATCTATATATGGACTTAAAGTTTAATCTAAATCATCTGGTTTTAAATTTTTTTTTTGCGAATTTCGTGTTACTTTTTACTTTGTATTGTAATTTGGCAGAAAGCTGTTACAATGGTATACAATTATTAATTTTTGGGCCTTTTACAGGTTGTTGTTTGCTCATTGCTCATTGAAAGCCTTAAGGCAAACTGTACATGGTTATACATTATACGTTCTGGATGGCTGTCCCTCAGAAAATTATATTACGTCTCCTGTTTCTGAATCAAAACTAATTTTAGTTAATATTATTAAGTCACGTATCTGTTCTACATACTGTCAAAACGTGGTTTTTGGTTTTGCACAATAACTTGTTTTCTGATGTTTTTAATGATGTTTTACATGTGCACTTTATACAAAAATTAATTGTTCTCCTGGTTTAAGTACCACACAACAAGCCAGTAAGAGAATTTTGATATGTTATATGTAAATTTCAAGGAGTTACCTCTCATAAGTAGCAAACGAATCAAAACATAAGAGGTCCGAGGTCCATCTTAGTAAAAGAAGTACTCAAATCAAAACAAAGTAAAAATAGTAAGCCAAATAAAGCGGTTAAAATTGTTCCGAAGCCCTTCCGAATGTTCAGTAATTTAGAATTTTAAAAAATGCAGTAAATTTATGTTAAACATTATTTGATAAATTTCTACGTCAGGTAAGTCTAAAAACTGGGCGTTAAATACCCTCGGAGACTTCTGGTCCACCGCTGAGACAAGTCTCATTTTCCCTACATTCTTTGCCTTAAAATTGATTTTTCGTCAACATTGGAATCTTATATTTGCATACAAAAAATTCTTATCCATTCACTTTTTCTTAGCCTGTCACAGTTCAACTATCGAATAACGAGAATGGTTATTAAATTTTAATTCCAGTCTTAAGTGAGTAAGAAATGGAACAGATAAGTCAGAAAACCTTCTTGATGTTTTCAGTTATTTTGACCATGCCAGGTAAGTTAAATATCTTTTGTTATTATGTTCAGTTATGATAAATATAAACGTAATTATACAGACACGTTAGTTTAGCCAAGATTAATAGAACAATTAAATCTGTTTTTAATTAAAATAAAACATTGTTAATAGCAATAAGTCAAAATGAAGTTACCAGTCACTTGAAGTCTCAAAAACAATGCACAGAGCAGCTCGTAGAGACCTATTTCTTTTATTATTGAATCCCATAAACTTTACAAAATAATCAACATGTAATATTTTTCAATGTATTTGTGCAAATGTTAATCAATAGCTCTATTTGGCGGTCAAATATTTAACTTGAAGGATTTTAAAAACAGTTATGTACAGATATGCTCCTTCATTGAGACATACGCGGTCAAGTGTCGAAAAGATAAGTGCAATAACCCTCTAAAATTAAAATAAGAACAGAAGTCCTTAAAATGACAGCAAACATACCTCGACAGAAAAAAGAATGAAATGTAAAAATTTGCCTCAAGTTTCAAAATGCAACCATGGATTGAAATATCGTTAAGAAGATCTTTTTAGCAAGTATGTACAATTCAATGTCCTTCATAAAAATTCGTTTGTCCAAAATATGTTACCAAAAAGAGCATCTAACATCTAAATTTTGAAGAACTGAGCAAATTTTGCAGAAAGTCTAAAATTTTCACCTTCTTTAACCAAAAGACGTGTCAAGTACAAGTTCATATAAAATGATGCAGGAAGTGATTCATCCAGATCAAAAACTTACCAAACTTTAACTTGTTAAAAGTTAGGGACTGTTACTGTATACATAACCAGCTTTTTTCATATGTAACAATTGCATAGAATGTACATGAAAAAGACCATTTGTAAAAGTTATCGTTCTTGATTTATTTGATTTTATAGAGATATAAATATTTGATTTTCTCAAACGTACGAGCCTTGATTGAGAAACGGCAGCAATCGTGTTATCACATGAGGTATGAAGTCTGAAAAAGCAAAATCAGATTGGTCGATTTTTCCACACCATGTACCACTTCGCTATTGATATCGCATGGATTTTATAAGGACTGCTACTTGAATCATTAAGTATTTCTAACTCTTTAAGACATTTGTGGCTACCATTGTTACCATTGTTACGATAAAATGTTAAAAACATAAAAAAAATATAAATAGATTGGTGCTATTCTTATGTTGTGTTTTTTGTACGTTTCAGTGCAAAAGTGTCCATAACGCTCGATACTTAAAAAAAAACGCTGAACATTTGAGGTTCTATATGGAAATGAAGTAATATAAAGTGTTATATTCATGTATAAGGCAATAAGTGTCAATCAAATTGACTTTGAATATCAATATCGTCTTGGTTTACGGTTGGAAATATACATATTTTGCTGAGGTACACAAGAAGGGAAGCCATATATTGGCATCCATTACAGAATTACCTTTTCGCATGGAAATCGTAAACCGTTGTCATGTTGTTTCCCGCCTCACCCCTACTTTAGGTAATATGTATCGTTTATTTTTTTGCGTTAAATATTTTCGACTTGACGTTGAGCAACCATCACACAATCGATCAATCTAAACTGATAAACTGATAAAACGAAATGATTTAATTTTTGCAAAATTAAAAATATTGCATAAATCTCTAAAATTGATAATGACATCTTTAAAAAGATATGAGAAATGAAAGAATGCTATTAAACCCAATTATCTTTGAAAGACAAATATTGTTGACACTTAATTCATTTTGTATATAGATTTCAGTCAACAGCGTACAATCATGAGAAATTGAAAAAATCTTAAATCTAAAACAAATTCTAAATTATGACTGGATAGAGTTGTTGAAGTTTGTTCTCATTTTCCGACAACTTATCATGAGTTTAAGGATTCTACGACAAGTGTTGTGCACAAGACAGTGGATGCTTAAACTTCTTGAGCACCTGTTTTGTGAAAGAGTTCGTCGTTTGTTTTCGTTATATCTTTTAGTGTGTTTTAAATCTTTCTTGTCTCTTTGAACTGTGCACTTTTGATCTCTCACACGGGTATCCTACACTGGACTTTAGTTTTAGTTTTTATAAGAATCATGCAATACGTGATTCATATTAAGTCTACAAATGATAAAATTTGCAAATTTGATGTCAATTTTGCTCTTGTGGTATGTTCATGGTCAATTTTGCTCTTGTAGTATGTTCATGGGAAATATAATTTACAAAGAACGCACAGCAAAGCTTCATACAGCGGAGATAACTGTTAATTTTGTATTTAAACCCTTGAAAATGATTTCAGACCATATCGCTTGTGAACAGGGTGTTTTGCAAAATTAATCGATTATTATGGAGTTTATTCCTTAACATAATTAAAATTTTAGAATTAAGTATTTGTAGCCTTTTTTTGGGTGTATAGCTTTTCGCGAAATTTGCACGATTTTAATGTATTACATACCAATTTGAAATGTAATGCTTGCAGCTGTATATTGATACCAAATAAATAGATCCTTCTTCAATAGTGCGGTGAAACCAGAGCTGTCGTTAATATACTTACATTGAAAAACTAATATTTAAAATCTAAGGCGCCTCTTAACTTTGGCCTGAGATAAATAACTTTCATAGTATTTCACTTAAATCCTTTAGTAAAGACAATAATACATTCAGCTAGAGACTCATTAGAATAATCCTGTATCGCTCAATGACATTGGGGCAATTAAAACAAATTTTAAAAGACCAAAAAGTAGCAACTATTGTTCTTTCGCTTTGGAAAGGATGTTCCATGGATATGCCTGTCAAATATTGTTCTATTTGCCAAGAATATCCTATGTTTCGGTCAATCAGAAACAACAACTGTCCATGACGGCCATGTTTTTCATCCGATTGGGCTTTAATGAATAAATTATATAAATGATCTTTCAAATATTGGTCCATTTGGCCAAGCGGTTTCAGAGGAAAACAATTTTTGATGAATTAGATAATCAGAAACAATCATCATCCATGGTGGCCATGCTTTTTGTTCGATCGGGACCTTTATAAAGGACGTTCCATAGATACTTTACATGAAATACTTTTGGTTTCTTCAGAGAAGATTTTTAAAATGTATATGAAAACAAATAAAAACAATCGTCCATAGCGTTCACGTTTTTTGTCGATTAAGGAAGAAACGACTTAACTATATTTCAAACACTGGTAAAAGAACAATAACTCTTGAATGCTATTTTTTTAAATACCGCGATGTTTAAAGTGTACAATACAGCATTAATTTTATATAATTTGTCATAAAAATATTAAAAAATTTGTACACATATTCAAACTCTGTATGTTGATATACTTAAAGTTCTGTTTATTACGCAAATTGAGATACAGTGAGATACAGGGATGCAAGTTTCAAACGTTAAGTTTTGTTATTTTCATTACTTTAAAGCTTGGCACAAAAAAGTGTAACCATAAGGTCAGTTCATCATTTCAAACACAAACTGATAAAATGATTTTGCAAACGTGATAATTATCATATTTCTAACAACCTTAAATAAAACGGATAAAAAACCTTTTAAATATAGCATTTTGGATCATTACTTCAAACATATACTGATAAAATGATTTTGCAAACGTGAACATTATCATATTTCTTAAAACCTAAAATAAAACGGATCAAACAAATCTATTAAAGAAAACATATTGGATAACAAAAATCTGTAGGAAATTTACTTTCTAATATCTTGTTCAACATCAATTAATTTTGACGTAGCGTTACGGGAGCTCAAGGTCAAATGTCCTGGTTTTGTTGGAAAACAATGCAATGCGTATGACAGTTTCAATCGGTGGAATACATATTTACGATTTTTACAACTGCTTACAAAAGGGTTGTTTTTGTCTGAAAGTCTCCATTAAGGGCCTACTTTAACAAAGACTGGTCAATTTATTTTCCAAAGCCACACAGGTACCATCAGTAGATGTATTATTTGGTCCCAGTAATATTCAGTCATATCGTGGCGTCAGTTTCAGTGGTGGAAATAGCCGCGGTATCCGGAGAGAACTACCGACCTTGGGCTGGTAAATGACAAACCTTATCAAGTGCGATGCGATTAGAAGCCCGTTTTTGTATGGTACAAAGTCAGACACAAATTCAATGCAACCGTAATAATATGAAAAACTATTCATAGAGAGAAACATGTGAAAATAATACTACAATTTTAGTCCACCTGATGTGTTAAGTTATAAAACAAGTTTTCTTCTTCCGGTTTAATAAATCAAGATGAATTGACAATACCATTTTTTATTATTAATAATTTTTTGGAAATAGATTTCCTTCACAATTGTACAATATTCATATTATTATCAAAAATGTAGGCATGAAATTCATCTCCAATTTCCAGATTTCAAAGATCACACAAACATTCTTCTTCTTCTTGGAATAGTCCAATAGAAAATAAGAATTTGGAAATATTAAATGTGTAATCCAAATTCTAAGTGCTTCTTGTAATATGCATAAGCTTTCTAAGTTAAAATACTACTGAATCCTCATACGTTTTTTTAAATATTTTTATGATGGTGAAACAGATGACTTACAAAAACAGTAGAAATGTTCGATTGGTAAAGCATTTTAAATGTTTTGAAGGTTTGATGGTAGCCAGCTATACCTACGAGATTTTTGAGCAAGGGGACTTTCAGAATGCTAAAAAACGTTGCTCTTCCGAAGGAAAAACATTAGCCCTTATTAAGGATAGTACAGACATGCAGATTCTCAAGCGGTACATGAACAGCATACAAGGGTAACTTTTCAGACGTTGTATTTTACATATTCCAAATTTCACAACTTCCCGTATTTAGGACTCTTAGATATCGTTAAAACAAAAGCAGAATGGAAACAACAATATATATTATATATTATATAAATTATATATACCATCACCTGATTAAACAGTGTTATAAACGCATTTGTTTAATGGTATAATGTAAGGTATGAACATTGTAAAAAAAGTCAAGACTATTTGAAAAATGTAGTGTCAATACATGTATTCACTGTAACATTCATTCCAAATTGAATCCTTTCTATGATGAAACACCAAAATTTACATTTAATGCTAATTTGATGAGACATTTTTTGTCATAATAGATTTTTAAAAAGTGTCCAATTTTGCTACCAAAAAAAAAGATAATTTCGAATTGGAAGTAAATGAAAACCGGATGGCCAGACAATATGGAATAAGTCGATAGCCACAGCAATCCCAAGAATACGAACAGGTCGAAACGTGACATACACTGCACTTTGCACATAGAAAACAAATACCAAACATATGACTTTGAGCAATGCTGACTCACAAAAATCCGGGGGTGAACTCAAGTGGTACAAAATTACCTTTTTAAAGACAACCACAGACTGTCCACTTTACAGTCCGGTATTAATCATTTCAGGTTAAGGTATTATTATTTCAAGGCGGAAATCGAACAGCCCTGTTTTGTTGACCCAGCATCTTCAAAAGAAATTTATCTGTCTTTATCAGCAAAAAGAATTTTCCATACCGGCCGACAAGATGGTGATGTCGATAATCAGATTTCTGGGGTGTTGAATTTGTCGAAGAAGTTACTTCTCCCTGCATGAGTAGTTTCTGTCTCAATTATATACATGTAGCTTTTTCTAGAAAATCGGTGTTTCGAACACATGCTTTCAAAAAAACATGTAAACAAAATAAGTCTTGCAGCTGGAAAGTTTTCAGTTGACGGGAAGTTGACTATAAGAAAGTTGAAATCATCACGCTTGTTATATATTTTTGTATGAAAACTTCCTCTATTGTCTAATTCAAGGTGAAGGTCAAGGTAGGAGGCAGACTTGAGAGTGTCTATTTTGTCTCTAATTTCAAGCGTGGTTCTTCAGTGAAAGTACATTATCTATATAACGGAAGCTAAAATTAAATGGTTTGGCTAGCTTTATTTCTTTGTTATATCTCTGAAAATGTTTGCCCGAAAGTGAAGAAATTAATCGGAAAGGAAACGAGTACAGTAAGTGTCCTTTGGGATGCCAATCGTCTGCCTGAAAACTGAGCAAATAGGACGTCAATAAGAAAATCTAACATTTTTATGAAATCCTTCTCTTTAATTTGGTTTTTATATTTTGTTTTGCGTTGAACAGAGAATGTTTTACCAAGGATCGTCACTAATCAGTTCTACCAAGAACCAAATCATAAGAGTCAAAAACTTTTCATTGTACTTCACTTCTTGTCCTGTCACTAGAATATGTGTTTTCCTTTGATTTTACTGGTTAATAATTCTTTTACCAGGCGACTACGCTGTATGAAAAAATATCGTTGTTTTTATGTCATGCGTAAGATGGCGAGATTGATATTACAACTATCGACATCTCAATTAATATAATCGATTTCGTAAAAAAAAGATCAACAATATTTTTGGTGGAAAATCCCAAAATTAACATTTTATCCCATCTATCATATTCGGATATAATAAACAATAATCGTGCATTAATATACCTCAATGTTTAAATTGGTGTATATTGGCATTTATTTAAATATACCAGTTCAACACATACTTTTTAGGATTGAATTAAAAGTAGTTTGTATAATGTTTTACAAACTAATGTTCAATTCATTGCTACAAAATGTCAAACAATGTCACCCTGATTAAAGGTGTTGGCATACAATTTATTAAAAAAATTATAATAAGCATATTCAATTTTAGTCCTCCAGGCGAAATGTACATTGGTATGGTATGGAACATAACCGATAAAAAATTTGACTGGTTGGACAACGAAGCAGTCACTTGGACAAATTGGGGACTAGGAGAGCCTAATTGCGTTTCAGGATTACTTCCTGAACTTTTTTGTACTTCCTTTCAAGAAAACTGTGTGCGGATGACTATAGACTATTTTTTTAAAACAGTTGACTGTGGCGCCCAATTTCATATTTTGTGTGGTCAGAGTAAGTTTTATTACTTTAATAAATTTTTTTTTTTGAGAGCGGAACACCATCAAATAAGATTTGATTCACAAAATGTCTTAGTTGACATAATAATCTGTTTTTTTTGTTTCAGGTGTGATTTTTAAGATGAACAGTATTTTCATTACCAACGGTACGAACATGTGCAAATCTGATAAGTTTAAATTTCGTTTCATTCTTTTGGCCATGGTCTTGAATGTCTTCTCACTATATCTGTATGTCCCTTTGGTATCTTCGAATTCCTTTTACATCAAAATGAAATAAACTGCCACAGGACCAAACATCTTGACAAATATAACTAACAGCCTATCATATAACCTTTATGAAGACGCCCCGCGTTAGGAAATTCCACGTCTTAAGCAAGTTAAAGACCCCTTGTTACAGCTCATTTTGAGTGGTCAGTAGGAGGTTAGTTACAAAGCTAAATTTTCCGCCCCTATCCAACCCGCAATTTTTCCAGTGGCAGTCTAAAAGTCCCTCCCTTACCG
>JAULBM010033923.1:0-10990 GCA_032357055.1 Geukensia granosissima
TTTGCTAACTTGTTTCCGTCCTGAATATGCATGAAATATTTGCCACTGGACGTAAAACAACAATCAATCAATCAATCTAAGTTCCAAGGGGCATAACTCCCATAAAAATCAGGGGATCAAAATTTCCTGGAGAAATGCACAACTACATATGATGTCCTATCTACATACTAAGTTTCATGAAAATCGGATCAGTAGTTTCAAAAGGAGTTGCAATGACATGCTTATTGACGGAATGAGTGACCCGACTCATAGCTGCAATTCCAATTCAAGTTCAGAGTAATTAAACAAAAAATCTGCTCATTCATGAGATTTTTGGCAGGATTCAATGAAAGGAGTTGTTTTAGCTTGTATGATATCATTTTACACAAATTACTTGAGCTGGAACTATTTTCGTACCTTATCTGATAATTTGAAATATTAGTAAAATCTGGGTTTTTTTTAATACTAACCTACAAAGCTCTTATATACAAAGTTAAATTGAATTAGGCTAACCAGTCAAGATTACTACCATATAATGAAAGAGGTCATGAAAGATTAAATAGGTTACAATGTAAATACATGTAGCCCTAAAATTCTACATATTTGTCTGGGAAAACCCGAGGATGAAAATTAAAGATATTGAATATTTGAATATAATTCCACAGTGTTATTAGTTTCTATGCTCAGATTTTTTCCAGTAGCCAAATAAAGTTTTGTTTTCTTCTCTTTAAAAAATTCAACATTTTTGCAAAATGTGTTAAATTCCTTTAGAAAATAGTTCAATTAACTTAACTGAATGTAAAAATTTGTCCAATTAGAAGTTAATTTTTAAGTTTATAAGTGCATGTAAATAAAGGAAACATTTCTTTTTCGTAGTTTTCTTGACAGCTAAATATGGTACAGATCTAATCTATGAAGATTTATTGTAACAGACTGAGGTACAAGAAACATTGTTTTTGTAAATCTACAATATTTTTGTGTTCTATATTATTGATCTTACCAGCACCAATCAATGGCATGGCGATGGTTTGTAGCCACATATGACTGTTAGCATATTGCAAGATGTTTAGATAAGTACAAGTCAAGAGATGAGTTGATTCTTCACTCCCTTCTTCCTTCCATGATGGCCCAATAGCGTGGATGACAAAACCAACTTTTTTATCTAAGGATCCCCCTGCACTAGTATGGATGACCTCACCAACTGACAATGGTCCATGGCGTTCAACATACTCTTGACATTCTTTCCTCAACTTTGGATCTGCAGCCCTGGCAATTACTCTCGAGATACCAAACTGTGCTGAAAGGTCTCCACTAGCAGAGCTTACAATGGCGTCCGCTTTCTCTTGAAGCAGATTATTCATTAGAACTGATATTTTTAATGAGGAAATATTGAAGTCATATGTTAATGGTAAATCTTGGAAATCTTGGTGAGATACAGCATATCCCGTTTGACGTCTTCCAGGATTGCTCCCAAATGAGGGAAACTCCAATCCTCTTGCCAAGAAATCTTGATCAAACCCTAAATGATTCATGTTATCTGTGTTGCGACTGTAGATTTCTTCCGAGGTCAGAGGGTATTCTGATTCACCTTTCCAGTTTTCATAGCAATATGGCTGAAAACCCGACGGATTCTGTAGTTCAGTATGCTTTGGATATTGTAAGATAGGTAACTCGTCTTCATCATCGTTTGCAGCAACGGCAATTGCACTAGGGAGAGTATCGTTTTGGACAAACGATACTGCTTCATGATGATCCATACCATTCAGAATCGGGTTGTCATCTACATCATCTCGTTTGTTACAGACGTCATCAAGGTATTGCCATGCCCATTCTACCTGGTACCAGTCACCGGTTATTGTGTAATTGTCGTCTGCTGAAACCTCCAATTCGCCGTCATACTGAATGTCGTCGAGGTACTTTGGGTCGTTATCTAACAAGGTGGTTATCTCTGATCCCAGTTCAACAGTAACTTTAGAAAATACCTAGAAATTAATAAGATGTTGAAATAGAGGACATTAAGTAACAGTTTCTGCTAACATAAAACACTATACAGTTAACGACGTCTTGTTCACGAATAAGGCATATAACGATTTCCGACAACCAGTAAATCGTTGCAAGCTTATATGACGACTCAAAGCTTCATTTTCCAGATGTACACGGCTCTATACTTGAGCATGTTTTTTTCTCGCAGCTGGGGTTTTTTAATTACAAATAACTGGGATAATCCGTGTCAAGTGTTGAAATAAAATAAATAAATCACAGGCGCTTGGGGCATCGGACCCCCTTTTTTCTTTGATTTATGGTTTAAAAATAACATGCTTTTATCTAATATTACGGAATCACAAAATGCAGCGGGTCGCTTGGTCTTTTAGAATGCTGAACACAGTTTTTTTTAGTTCAGTATAAAATTCCACGGAATTTTTTCAATTTAAAAATAGGTGTACTGATGTATAGGGAATTCCATTTATTTATTGCCTAAAACACTAGATTTGGAAACTTTTTTGTGTTTATTTTTTTTTTTTTTGGTTAAATGTGGGTGAATAGATTAATTTTAACAAAAAGAAATACAAAAGTTTTAGCCAATTGTATTCAAAGGGGGGTAACTACAAAAACAACTTTTTTGCACTGTAGCTCTTTTGGAAGCAGGCAATTGTACCCTGAACCTTTATTTTCTGAAAATGGCTGCACATTCTCTTTAAAAGGAATATAACTTTTTACACTTTTATCTTTGATTTGATATATAATTGTGTATGGGTATTTCATAAAATAAGATCTACAGTTGTGTGACAGAGTACAATGTAGGACCCCAACTTTAAGACGTAACATAAAAAAACTGTTCAGCATCCTTGGTGAGAAAAGGTAAGAAAGCTTTCGATTTGTGATCAATTTTGACGGAAGTCGAGAGGAAAATAGGCCCATGTCGGACAAAACATGAAATAACCTTCCGGAAACCAATAGAAATTCCATGTCACTTCCGAGTATTTACGAGTTTTTCACGTTTTCTTTGACTTCCGTCAAAATTGAATCTTTTAAAACCAAAAGCTTTCTTACCTTCTTCCACTAAAAGACCAAGCGACCTGCAGCAATTTGTCGATTCTGTTATAATAGATAACTGCACGAGATTTTTACACCAGAAATTAAAAAAAAATAGGCATAGTTGTAAAGTGATGTCCGATGCCCAAAGACCATGCGACCTGCAGCAATTTTTCGTTTCTTTTATACATTTGTAATAGATAACTGCAGGAGATTTTTACACCAGAAATTAAAAAAAAATTAGGCATAGTGGGAAAGTGGGGTTCGATGCCCCATGCTTCTGTGAAATAAATATGAACTGAACGCATCATATTACGATGAAGCCCGTTTTTATACACGAGAAAGTTATACAAATGAATTAACCCTGTGGTAAATGTAAGTCTGAACACAGTAATAATATGGGAAAGGGAAAATGCAGGACACAGGAAATCGCTTTTTTCGCCACTTGGACACCTTTTATCTCAATAAAAAACTTTCTTCAGAACCATGCGTATCCAGAAAAGGGGAAATCGAGCACCTCGCGAAGCAACGTTCACTGCCTAGTTCTGGCGTATTTGATGCAAAATCTTGCAATCTAGCCATTTCCTGGCACTGTTTTTGAATTTCAGTAAGACCTGTTTTTAGACTTTAATAATCAAACTTCAATCTGAATATTGCGAGTTTAATATTGCTTATTGGATTTCAATGGGGGGGTGTCGTCCGAACCCCTTGAACCTCCCCTGGTTACGGGTATGAGAACCTGGTGTATCGCCTGCCCTCGCTGTTGTCAATATTATATGAGCTTATGTTCGACTCTAATGTGAAAAAGAATATATGTGTAAATAGAGAATATTCAAAAACTAGAAATTCTTTTTCAATATGTACAATACAACTTTTTATTGAAAAACATGTATAAAATCCATTAAGAATTGATAAAGTTAAAAATTTTAAAAATACGTGAAAGAGAAACATTTAAGTACAACTGTCTTTTAAAAATATGAAAAATGATATTATGTTTTTTCAAAATTCCACCATAGATGAAATATTTCTACCATAAACGAACTCCTAAAAAAATTTAAGAAAATTTAAGATTTGACAAAAGTTAAGTTCAATAAGGTCAACGTTCGGGTTAACCATCACTTAACTGCAAAAAAAATGTTTAAGAAATAACAAAGTGAAAATATCTGTCAAAATTCGGAAAAAGTAAAACAAACTATTTAATATTCTATTTTAATTGAATATTTTTCAAACCAAGAAGCTTCTGTACAATTCATGGGTATTTGACAAAAATACTGAAGTCTTACACAACTTTAACCTTAGGGTTAACCAACACTCAAGAGCAAAAAAAAAACTGAGTCCAATTTTCTGACAAAATACAGAAAAAATAAATGTTTTTTTTCAAAATTTTACTGTGGATTATATATTTATATCAAAAAGAAGCTCTTAAGCAAGTTTCATGAAAATAAAGAAGTTTGGAAAAACTATTCAAGTTTGAAAAATTTTTTTACCTGAGGTTGAACCAGGACGACCACGACAGAATAAATATTGTGACCACTATGTATCGCCTTCAACGAATTTCGTTGCAGGCGAGACAAAAATTGCCATATCCTGCTTAATTCCACTTTTTGGCCGCTTTGACCGCTTTTATACCGAAAACGGTAAAAAATAGAGATGGATCAAATGAAAAAAAATCAAATCAGATAAATAATGAAAAAGTTCGAAATCTTGAGATCAGACAAAATGCATAGTTTTGCAAATTTGCCCCTTATTATTTCGAAAACGATAAGGGATAGCAAAACTCTGTTAACATACTTCTGAAAGCACTCACTGAGAGAAAAACAATAGAATATCCCATCGAAATCAGACGAAAAATAAAATTTTATCAAATAAAAAACGTAAACGATCCAAAAAATGCTGGGAGTAACTTTTTTGCATTTTTCAACGGGAAATTAAATAAAAAACAACCCATCAAATTCTGATGACAAATATAAAAGTTTCGAAAATTTGGGCGTGACCAATTTCCACCCACTTGTAACTCAAAAACAGTAAGAGATAGAACATGGCGGGAGAAGTCCATTTGACTGGAACCCTCAAAATCAATCCCACTCCATATCTCATACTAGGGATCAATGAGTCAAAATATCAAAAGAATCGGTTCAACACACCTAGATACGCTGAGAAAACCTTTGTGTCTACAGACAGAAGACGCCGGCGACGACGGCGACATATTGCCACAACGTAATAAGGCCGCAATTTTTTACAGTCGTATAAAATTTAAAGATATAGAGAAAATTTGTCAAGAGGACAAGAAGTCCTAATTGAGATGCTTTGCAAGGGTGGCATGACTCGATCGCAGCCTGTTGGCATGGCAGTGTTTAACAAATGAACATTATGGTAAGTGTGGACATGATACAGACACAGCAATGCAATGGTGACAATAAATTGAATTTTTCAGCCAATGCTTCAAAATATTGCTTCGAGTACATTTGTTCTTTGTTCTATTTCTGACATCGATTGACTGATTGATTGAATGTTGCTTAACAATAACATCCAGTTGCAAATATTTTATGCTTGTTCAGGATGAGAGCATAATATTAATGAATGATGATTATTGAATACTGCTTTGTTGTACTAGACCGACACGTTAGCGGGATTTTTAACGTGCTAGTTAACGAAAGAAACAGTCCGCAGAAAGACATGCCACTTTACCAAGACACATTACTCTGACTCTGGGCCGGCCAGTCTTTGCTCTTACTCATAAATGCTGCGTGCTGAGTAGAGAAGCAGCAAATACCAATTTTAATGTCTTTGGTTTGACCCGGCCGGCGATCGGACCCTCCACCTTATGCACTCGAGGTGAACACGCTAACAATTACACCACCGAGGCGGTTTTTCTGACATGGAACATTCAAAAGAAACATAATTCAAGTTAGATTAATAATAAGTAAATTCGAAATTCGAAGATCAGCCAAAATGCATCGTTCTGCAATTGTGATCAAAATTATCTTAAATAAAACGTAAGAGAAAGCAAAATATTTTGGACAGATTACAGAAACCAAACACTGAGAGGAATTCATTTATTGAAAGAAATCTCATCAAAGTCCGACGAAAAATATTTTTTCCATAGCTTACCAAATGACGCAAAATTGCACTTTTTGCCACTTTGACCCCTTTAATCTGAAAAATGTGTTATAGCTTTTCACAAGGAGTGAAATTCCACCCTTGTTGAAGGCCTTGTCGAGACCTCTAGATTTGTAAATTCCCTTTGTTTTCTCGTGGGTTAGTTTGCGGTCGTTTTAATAAATGCAGATAAATCTCAATGCCTCTTCTTAGTCTAGAGCCGAATAACGACAGAAAGTCAAATATATTCAGCTTCTATATAAATTAAAGGTGATATTTTTGAAGACTTCAGTTTGCTGGTGTAGACAGTATTACAATGTGCCCAAAATTATTCGTCAGTTTCGGTAAATACATTAATCACTTTCAAGACATACTGTGTAATTTGATTTATTAATGAGAACTGGCAAATTCTTCAAATTAAAAATCCAAGCAATTTACAACACTTGAATGAATAAACTCTGCAATGGTATAATGCCCACAAATCAATTACAATGTACATGTATTTTTGGTTATGTAAATGGCTTTTCTGATTAAATTAACGAAATAACAAACCTGTCTCTGTAGTTTCCGAACTCTGATATTTCTTCCTCTCAGTGTATGGTCTTGCTGAAAGATCTTTGGGTTCACTGTAAAATAAAACATGATTAAGAAACATCAACATTTAAGTTATCCAATACATCACAAGATTAAAATCACAAAAAGATAAGTTCTATTCATTTTTTTTTGTTTGAATTTGTCATCGAAAAGTACTCCATAGTTATTTTATAAACAAGGATATTTTAATAGGGTCTTTTGGTTTGCATCCATATTGTCTAGGATCAAAAGACATAATTAATTCTAATATTTGTTGAAGCCTTATGTGTGTGGAAGACATTTTTTAAACTGTCAAACCGACAAAGTATGTTAAGTGTATATAAACCTTAACGTAGGTGGGATGTGGATCGTGTCTCATAATCATTCTTTTTATAAAAAATCATTCCCTTGTTTTGCATGATATTCTAATAGTCATACATAACCATTACCTTTCCCATCTTCAAACAATACAACGGCATCGTTGCCCTGTAGTGGGTAATATATTTTCTGAATTTTCGTTCCACCATGACGAGGATTGCTGAAGTATACCTTTATGTCCCTCTGAGAAGCATCTTTAGGAACATCCAACACACGTATTCCTGGTGAAGTCGACATTAGCTGAAAAGGGATGACAAACGAGTCAAAATGTTAAAATGCCATTTTCCACCGAAGTGGTGTCAACTGCTTTAGATAAATAACCGTGCATTGTTGAATTGTTGTCTTTAGGGTAGAACTAGCATGTAATTCATCACTAAGCAGAGTTGTCTACTGCAGTTATGACAATCAGTTCAACACCAAGCAATGTTGAAGTCCTGTCTACTGGTACATGTGGTAAAGGTAAGAACTAACATTGAAGGCCTTGTGGAGACCGCTAGACTTGTAAATTTTTCTCTGTTTTTCTCGTGGTTAGAGTGCAGTCTCTCTGATATTTACTTCATATCTTTTCATTTTAAATCACTAAGCAGTGTTGAAATGCTGTATATTGGTAAGGAATATCATTCCATCATCAAACAGTATACAAGTACTGTTTACTTGTTAGTACAAAAGTTAACCACTAAGCAGTGTTGAAGTGTTGTCTACTAGTTAGTACAACAGTTAACCACTTAGCAGTGTTGGAGTGCTGTCTACTGGTTAGTACTAACAGTTAATCAATTGTTGAAGTGCTGTCTACTGGTTAGTACTAAGAGTTCTTCACTGTGCAGTGTTGAAGTGCTGTCTATTGGTAAGTACTAACAGTTCGTCACTGAAGAGTGTTGAAGTGCTCTCTACTGGTTATATTAGTACTTACAGTTAATCACTGAGCAGCGTTGAAGTGCTGTCTACTGGTTAGTACTAACAGTTAATCACTGTGACTGTTGAAGTGCTGTCTACTGGTAAGTACTAACAGTTCATCACTTAAGAGTGTTTAAGTGCTCTCTACTAGTTATTACTAACAGTTAATCACTGAGCAGCGTTGAAGTGCTGTCTACTGGTTAGTACCAACAATTCATCACTGAACAGTGTTGAAGTGCTCTCTTTTGGTTAGTAGTAACAATTCATCACTCATTAGTGTTGAAATGCTGTCTACTGTTTAGAACTAACAGTTCATTACTGAGCAGTGTTAAAATATTAGTGTTAGTACTAACATTTAATCACTGAGCAGTGTTGAAGTGCTTTTACTGGTAAGGACTACCAGTTGAGCAGAGTAGAAGTGTGACTGAGCAGTCTACTGGTCAAGACTAACAGCATTTCATCACTGAGAAGTGTAGTGTTGAAGTGCTGTCTGCTAATTAGGGCTAACATGCAGTTCATCACTCAGCAGTGTTGAAGTCTTCATCCTGCTTGGGAGAAACAGTTAATCACCGAGACATTTTAGTCAAACTGAAATAATAACCAAATTTTCACTATAAAATGAATTTATGTCTTATATAATTACAGAAAGTTATGATTATCATTTCTTGTGTTTGCTTATTTTTACATGGAAAATAAGGAATTTAGAGATGAGCACAGCCTTCCCATAAATAACAAAATGGAAGTAATTTGCAACTGTTAAAAATTGAGTGTTATTGTTTCCTTATTAGCGGATTCAGGAACTGTGGGAATAATTGGACAAGTATTTTTAGTGGTTTTTTACTTTAAAGTACTACTATAGCGGAGCTACAATTACTAGAACTGTTTAAACTTCATTTAGTTTCAAAGGGGACCCACTGAGCCTTACAAGACTGTATACTGTTCTTTTCCAATGTCTCAACCTAAACGTAAATCTGACCATCCCGATACCCCAAAAAACATGACCCTCCATTCAATCCATCATCAAAGCCTAATTATACCATACCCATCCTTCATGTATTGAAGGTAATGAAAGCTTACGAAAGCCGTGTAATGTCATTGTTACTGTCTCAATGATATTTTAAATTTACGTGCCAATTTCGCTTTCTTCAATTCGAACATTTTATTGATTAATAGAGTACAAGCTGACCGCAGCCAGTACATCAAACAATAAAAACTCAATTTGAGTAATCAGATTAAATTATTTATGACCTCATTAATACTTTTTTTCAAACCAGGACAAAAACAAGTAGGCTTACGAACAAAGACACTGTTCAGATCACAAACATGCATGTTAGCTAAAAACTAAGACAGAACAAACCCTGGGAAGAAGTCTTTACTACAATCACATATACTCACTACAACAATATGTATCTCTTTGGTCTAGACACAAATATTTTGGCTGTCAAATACTACGTCGTTCATTTTAAAACGAAAGCGAAAGTAGGAATTTTCTTTAGTGATAAGCTGGGGATTTTAAAGATAATTGTTAATGCGGGAAATATGAAAATAAACTTGGGGGATTCCAAATACCACTTAATGAGGTAAGCAGTATGTTTGTCAGATGAAACATGATTAATGGATCTATTAATAAAATAAATAAATGTAAACATTTCGGTCTACATTTATTTCCGTACAACTCATACCGGGTGTGCTATGAACAAGGAAACAATGCAATGATTGTGAGATAGTTTGGTATTTTATATGTGTGAATTGTTCCGTGTTTCATATGCGAATTTAGTCATATGAATATCTCTATAAAAGATTGTTTGATTATGAAAACGTGTCATGATGTAGTGTATTTATAAAAGTTCCGTTAAAAAATTTAATCATTGATTTTCCCAAAAATAACTTCACAATAAAAACTCATCGTTTTTCTAGATACGCGTTGTTTCTTCCTTTCATTCAATGACAGAATTTTTAGAAATGAAAAGACCCAATGCATCTCTAGAAGCATATCTTTACACGCATAATAATACCTAACCGGGGCCAGATCCAGGGGGACAGGGGTGACCGCCCCTTTTTGAAACAAAAAATGATATAAAAGGAAAAGTATGGGGTAAATCTTGGTCTTAATCTCGACGGATCCAGGGGCAGGGGGTGACCCCCACTTTTTTTAAACGAAAATATAGTAAAAAGGGAAAAGTATAAGGTAAACTGCGGTTTAATCTCCATTAAAAATTGAGAAAATTATGAATCAAGAGGTCCACAAAAAGTGCCCCCCCCCCTTTTAAAAAAATGGATCCGACTGTGCTTACAACTTTTATACTCGTTTTTGTAAACCGCATTCGCAAAAGATCATAAAGTCTCCTATATCTCATAACTAACGAAATTAAACTGTGCGAGAAATGTACAAGAGAACGTCTTTATCGTTTCCGAAAAAATAAACAAACAAAATTTTTCTTAATCATCAATTAGCTAAACATGCACAACCATAATCTTTTTGATATAACAATGCAAATCTCAGCCGCGAATCCAGATTTTACGTTAAAGGGGGGAAGGGGGAGGGGGGAGGGAAGTGCCTTGGTAGGGGGGCAGGTGGAAGCTCTGAAATTAGGAAATTGAAGACTAACAATTTTTTTTCTGTTTTAGGTGCCCCCCCCCTGAATCCGCCCCTGAAATTAACGTTTTCTGAATTCAATTGGGAAAATCTATAGACAGCTTTCATAACAAAATGGGCAAAGGGTATATACCTCAAACTTCTTCCAGTGACATCGTGTGCTGTGTTTTACAAGATTACGGAAATAATCGTAATAAGCGTGCTCAACAGCACACTACGATTTGCAAACCTAAGAAACATTAATATATATATTCAACAATAACAGTAGACATTAATTTATGTACAATAAAAAGGTTACATGATAATCTAAAATAGTATAGAAATACTATATGTGATATATTAGTCTATGAGACAATCACAAATATTTTATATACAAATGTCTACAGGTTATACCTCAATTCCTTAAAAATACCGCAAGTCAAGCGGTAAATAGCCCCC
>JAULBM010033934.1:0-10989 GCA_032357055.1 Geukensia granosissima
CCCCTATCCAACCCGCAATTTTTCCAGTGGCAGTCTAAAAGTCCCTCCCTTACCGGTCCCTTGCTAACAGTCTACATGTTGATTTATTGTTTAACTTGTTTTCGTCCTGAATATGCATGAAATATTTGCCACTGAACGATAAATAACAATCAATCAATCTTATTCGCGGGGGGTGGTTATTGCCTCAAGTGTATCTACTGCGCTGGGTATTTGTATTGTCATATCTTGCGAGCAGACACCAAATTAACGCAAATTTTAAAAATGAATTGGGGCAATTAACCACTAAAACTACGGAGGGGGCTTCATTCCTTGTATTGAACATCCTAAATGTCCTTTTCGCTGGATTGGGCATCATGCTTCGTTTTGTTTGGATACGAGTACTTCTTTTTTCTATGTTTTGAGGGCGGTATTTCTATCTTTTGATTCTTATCCTGCTTGTGAGAGGTATCCGGCATAATAACACTCACATTTTTCTGCAGCATGTAAATATTAACATGTATTTTGACTGTGATAAACTTAGTAAAGATAAACATTTTAATTTTTCAAAGTCATTCATTTAGATTAACTCTCATTACAATAATAACATTTAAATTATTGCATAGAGATGGGTTTGGTACAAGAAATAATTTCCACTTTATAACAGTGAAGCTAGAATCCCAATTTATAAACCAAAATAGGTCCAATTTTAGGAACAAACACAAAAAAAATCAGTTTAAAACAGACGATGGTGAATGTTTTCAATCTAAGTGATTAACTGTGTAAACTGGCTTACATTAGTTTTACTTTGATCAACAATTGGCCAGTTGAGGCCAATCCAAATTTATTTCTAGTTTTTTGGATTCTTTGTGATAAAAATAGATGCGAGCGAGAGAAATTTTCCGTTTTGATTTTTTTCTTGAAATAGCAAAATATTGGATATTAAAATATCAATGCGAAAACAGCAGTTTAATTTTTCCATTCATTTTTTTGAATTTTTTTAGGAGCAAATTTTTATTTTTATATTTGGGAAAATTGATAAAAAAGTGAGATAAAAATGTAGCGATTAAGTTTTTGGGAAATTTTTAACCCATGATATTAGAAGCAAGCGAATCTGAAGACTTATAAATGAATTTCGAGTGGCCTTATTGTCAAAATCTTGTAATTCAAACAATAATAATTCCTTACTCGAAGTAAGAGTTACCTCCCAGTTACAGATTTATTTTTCATTAATATGGGTATATACATTTTACAATAGTAGATTAATAGCTTAAGGTAGTAGATCTAGGTTAAGGGAGATAACTCATAACTCAGATCAAAATTAATCTGTGTTATTAAGATGCTTTCATTGGATTTATAAAAATGGTTAACACAAACGTACTTAAGATTTATAAGAGTTATGTCCCATAACATGAGTCTACCTCCTTAAAAATGGTATTTATTCTACACTTTTCTATATTCTAGTGACCTTTTATCTCCCTTTTATATACATATATATATTCATAAGTTCGGGTTTTGACAACTTTAAGAAAATGGCATATCTGTAATCCGAATATTGTGGGAAATGTCCATGCATCAGTTTGTTAGTTTTTAGCACATTTCAAATACAGAATTAAAAAAAAACATTGATCATGCCAAGACAATACTTGATAATGGTGGCCTTGTATATGTTATATATATGTTCCTTAACTGTTATTATAAAGATATATCTTAATGGTTTAAGTAAAGCCCGAAGCTCTTTATAGGAGCTGGTAGCACTGCAAAATCAAATTTTTCATTAACGAACAACGTAATAATAGCATATTTAATGTTTTTATTTTAAATTGGAACACAGTAGTCTGTTTCGCTTATTATATACCACATTGTTCTTTATAACTTATTGGCTTGGTAGCAGAAACAGAAATCAGAAATCAGAAATTTGATTAGTTTTAAGATTTAGACTAAAGATAAACGCCAAGGAAGCAAGCCTTTTTGTAAATTTTCGTAAACCCTAGCAACGATTTTGGAAGACAGGTTGTCAAGAGATAGTGAGATTTGTAAATATGCACATATTATATAATATGACAGCAATTGTGACCACGGCCATGATATCATGTTCATCATTACTTATATGTACAGTGGTTTTAGCCTGTTACAATGATAAAAGGAGATTTCTCATTCATATTTGTTGAAAATGCTGAATTTATAAATCCAATTTTAGGAAATAGCACATTGTACATACGGATTCATATTTAAATGCAATTTATAATACCAATGTTCTTAATATTATGTAGAAGTAGCTTAAAAAAGGTGACATATATATATTTGGCGTTTGTTTTAGTTAAAATCAGATTAAAATGAAGTGCATATATCGTTCAAAAAGACAATGCGAACACAAAACAAAATATGACAAAATGAATCAAGAAATACTGAAATTATTACTGATTTCAACGCATGATTAAAAAGGCCAGGTTCTTCAGAAGAAAGACTAAGTTCCAATTTAATGTATTAAATAATTGTATATTTACATTTTTCAATTCAGAAGCTTTTAAATAACAACGGATCGGACTTAAATGGCAATAACAATTTTTCATTATGAGACATTTTATACGATTGTTCTGAATTCGTTGTCGTTGAAAGAAGCATTCTCAAGAAGGTATTGTAAAAATGTCTTGCTAAACAAATTTATTATTTCACCACGAACCCATATTCCATGACAAACCTAGTGTTGATTAAATTTTATTTATGAGTAACGTTTCAATAAAAAACATCATGAACATGGTTGTATTTTAGTTCTTGGTGCCATTGTAATAGTCTTCCTTGTATTGTTTGTTGTTCAAATGATGGTGACGTAAGTATTGTACATCCTTTACACTTTATGATTTTTAAACCTCATGAAAATTAAAAGATATGGGATAAATGTCAGAGAGACTGCATTCAAACCACACAAAAAAACAGAAGGAATTTACAAATCTAGAGGCCTTCATAAGGCCTTCAAGATGGATGGAATACCATTCTTTGTAAAAAGCTCTAAATCGCCCCAAATAAAAAACGAAATATACGTAAAGTCATACTCAACTCTTATATATAACGGAACATTTAATATTTAAACAATGTCGCAATATTCGGAAACATGACATTTAAACTCCAGTTGTCTATCAAATACAAATCAAAAGAAAACAAAATGATAACATGAGAAATAAGAATAATTAGTCTGGTGTATGCAAATGACTCCGTACGGGACATCCCTATTATTGAAAGATGAATTCTATGAAGAAAAGAAAAGATTACCAAATTTGAGGCAAATTTGATTCTCAAATAATATTCAACGTACGCAATTAATTTCAAAAATATTATAATCGTTATATTTTTATGTAAATAAATAGCTGAATTATAAGTTGTAACGGTAACAGTATAGGAAAAAGAGATGGTATGATTGTCCATGAGACAGCCATGCAAAACGTGTAAATCTCAAATTTCTACATGGACCAACAAATAAAGGAATTCGAAGATACTAAAGGGGCAGACAGAAATCGTAGTAATGCTAATGGGCACATGTCCACAAAACTGAAAAAGGACGCAGAAATAAAATGTAATGATATTTAAATATAAAAACTATCTGTCAAATAAGTAAACAATGGAACACAAATGACACTTAAAAAAACAAAAACGACAACCACTGGATTCGAAGTTCCTGGCTTGGGAAAGGCGCATGAATTAAGTTGCGGTGTTAAACATGATTGTGAGTAATCAACTATCCCCCTAACCTGGAACAGTGTTATGACAAAACGACATTAAAACCAAACTTAAACGAAAACAAATGTATATGATTTGACTGTTGAAGTCGTCACATAGTTGACAATAACAAATAAACCAAGAAACAACAATTTGTACCAACCCTCTAAAAAGTACTCACTGTTTCTGACAGCTAGTTCAACATCTAAACATAGTAAATAATAAACCTGGTTATCTCAAGCAGAGACATCTATCAAAACAAGTCTGGTTGGATAAAGTGTTATAAAATTATTAATAGCAAAAGAAATCAAGGTGTTGTGCAAGTGCCAAAATTAAAAACGTATCGACAGCATGTAGGACAAGCATTTCACAAAATAATGAATGAAATACTTTTTGTATCAATTATTGAGCAGAGGGTCTATGTTGATACCAAAAAAACAATATTAAATGATCTTTAAATAGTGTTTTAAAGATAACTTTTATGTACGAGTTTATTCAAGAAACTGACAAGTCCAAATGGTTTGTGATTTAATCCACGACCTTTTTTACCACATTTCCATAATAGGGTGTGATATACCATAATTAATCAATTTTCTACAGATGGAACCAAACTTTATAATCATATAATATTATATCATATTATATCATATTATATTTATAATAAAATTTTGTAAAAGTTTAAAGTAATTAATGGTAACGAAATTCATGATTTATAAATTTTCTGGTAATCCAAACATAACGTTCATTAAAATCTAAAATATCACTGCAAACAAGGGGAAAACGAACAAGTTGACAAATGTAACCACTGTATAAAGCAGACAAAGTTACGTATACATCAAGGAAGGGAATTGTCACTCTTATCGCCTTGGTGGTGTAATAGTTAACGTGCTCGCCTCGATTGTGGAATAAAGTGGGTTCGATCCCTGGCCGGGTCAAACCAAAGACAATAAAATTGAGATTTGTTTTCTTTCTTTGCTAAATTAAAGCAAGCAGCATTTATAAGTAAGAACTTAAACTGGTCTGGTCTACCAAGAGTCAGAATAATGTGTCTGGGTAAAGTGGCATGTCTTGCGGACTGTTGAGATGTCCTGATCTAGCACAATGAATACCCGGCTGAACATGTCGATCTTGTAATAACGCAAGGTTCATTCACCATTTCAAATTAATATTCTATCGCCCGAAATATGCATTAAATATTTGCTGCTGGACATTATGTCCCATACAGTCAATGAATCAATCAGCTGAAACAATGTGTTCTAATTTCACTCATAACAGTTGACTTCTTTGGCTACCTTTGACATTGACATATTACCATGTTCTGTAGTACTCCTAGTTGTTTGGTATTGGTCCCACGTCTATACGACAAATGGTTTGTGACTTAGGTTAATAGAGGGCGATGTATGTTCGGCGTGTATTAATTCCCAAGAAGACTCTCCTAATTTCTTCGACCGAAATGAAATGGATCAATGTCACAGGGCAAAAAAAATAGCCTTAGTATAGAAATCGACTGTTCGGTTTTTCCGCCAACATGTAGAACCCTGGCTTAAGCGGTGTCCGTTGGTTGGAAGGGATGTATAAATAATTAATCACCGCTTCCCAAAGTAAGTTCTGTGAAGGAACAGACTCTAGGTATCTACATCCAGGAGGCATTTAACCTCCAAAAGATGCGTCCCTGGTTTTGAGGAAGAATAATTTACAATGCGTCAGGAGGGGAGAGATTAAATACCCCTATTGTTTAGAAAATGTCACGTTTATGTACGTTAAAGACCATTGCAACAGCTCTTTTGAGTGGTCTGTAGGCGGTCAGTTGCAAGGCTAAATTTTCCGACCCTTCCCAATCTGCATTTTTCCAGTGGCAGCCAAACTTTCCCACCCTTTATATGCCCCGTTTACTTATCGATTTATTGTTTGATAAATGATTGATTGCTGGTTTCTTTACGTTTAGCGGCAAATATTTAATGGATATTCAGGACGAGAACAAGTTCAAAAAGTATCAAAATTATCAAAAGTAGGGGTGGGTATTTCAAATTCAGTGTCTATGAATGATCAAACAGTCTGCAAAATATGTCTTCCTCGACGTGTTATACATAGATTTTCACATATAAGATTTTAATCTTATTGAATATTTTCTTTGCAAATGGACCAGTTACTTATTCTTTACACATAATGTTGAATTAATCTTAAATGACCGGGAAGTGTCTTTCATGAACCTTGCTCATTCGACAGTAAAGGCGGGCTAATCGTAGACTAAGTTTTCTTAAGATTTATAGTACATTATGGAAGTAAAATTGATCGGTGTACTTCCTTATGCAGAAATTATTTAAAAAAAACATGTCACTTGCCATAGGCAAACATAAAGGAATTACAAGTAGACGATTTAAAAAAAAAATAATTATATCTAAGAGGCATTTTGTGTTTGCAGAGATGCGATTATTCACAACTCACCATCTCATGGCATCCCTGATAAATATGAAAAAAAGAAAAGCAAACGTTTATTTTTAATTTGCATATTTTAATTTTAATGGCAAAATGTACGGCCATGGATTACTAATACATGGAAACCGTGTAAATGGCAATCAACAAGATCCTTATTGGATAATGTAAGTTTATCATTGTTGAGATATAAGCAAATACAGATGTCTTCTCATTTTCAGATTAATTTCCTGTTTTATTTCATATCTATTTTCTAGATTTGAAGTCGTTATAATAAATTATCCTTTTTATAATGTTCAAATTAATTAAACCGAGGCATATAAAATATTAAAAAATTGCCCTGTTGAAATAGAGCTTAGCTTAGTTTATACAAGTCCGTTCTGCTACCGACCTCCACCACTAAGCGGAAGTGACACAACTTCGAAAGAATAATTCAATGACCGCACTACATGTATAAAATGAGTACAAGAATCTTTTCGATGGATATGGCTGCCTCTATCGTTTTTTAAATCAGTGAGTTGGATTTTTGCTTTCCATAGGTTTTTTGTTCTATTGCTAATGATGAGTGGTCATTTCATGAAATGTGCATATATAGCATATTGCTATTCACAATAATCCAACAATGGTAAATTTGTATTTTTCTTCTGTTTGAAAAAAAGTAAATTGTTGTTTCCAATTACACATACACGAACTCCGCTAGCAAACATTTCTTAATGACCCAAAGAAATTTCGGGATATTTTAAATGAAATCCTCCTAGCTGACAGCATATACAAGCGGCAAAATTGTTAAACCTTGTGGCGGCTTTGTTTAATATAGATTTTTAATTTTTGCCACCGAACAGTTTTTGTGAATGGTGGCAGGGTATTAGTAGAAGAAATTATTTCTTTAATCTGTTTTCTTAACATAGGTTATTTCTCCAGTCTTTGTTATTTCCCAGTAATGAATAACTAAAAGTTATGGTGCGACTTCATAAATGAAAAGGTCTCCTCTGCAACAGCTGTTGTATTGTCACAACTCCTTTCCATTGTCTTCACGCCCTGCAATCATGTTTTACAAAACTTAAATTAATCCAACCACACCAACGTTTTACTGTTGTGTAAGAATGTTCTATAACTGATGAACATAGTAACCGAGTGGTTTTACTTCGTAAATTGATTCCTAAATCGTCTAACAAAATAATATTTTGAACCTGTTCCCGACTGACCATTAATAATACTGTAAAGTTTCCAGTGAATGGTAGAAAGTTTTCACACACTTTTCCATATGACATTTCGTGAAAAACAAATCATGTCATTTATCTCCTTACTTGAACGAAACCAAACTGCTGAACTGCTGAATCTAATATGTTGGACAATTGTTCATACGTACAAGCGAACATCTTTGTTGCTTTCGAAAACATAAAAATTCAAATGTTTCATCTATCAACATTTATCCAAACACGGGCATAATTTTAAATATATTAGGTCCAAAGTTTTCCAAAAACAACGAGGATAGTCACATAAACTTTTTTTAAAATGAACGTAAAATCTGTGAGTTAGACTGCATTAAAAGATTAAAGACAGTCTATTCTCGATCTCTCGGTCCATAGTTGGTGATGTGTGTGTAGAATGCCATGCTCCATGCACATCAATAGATCCATTTTGTAGATTTAGAAAAAGAGGAGACTAATGTCCCTACAAAATGCTATATTTTTCCTCTTTCCCTATTACTCGTTCTCTTATTCAAAGTAAACTACAAAAACTTGATAGCCGGTTCACATTTTTACTTCCAGACAAAGCAGCCAATAATGTGGTGCTAGTGTAACCTAAATATTATATGGAAGTACTTAAGAATGCAAATTTTAATCCTTCTACCTTCCAATTCATGCACATGACTAAAAAGTCTGGGTTCAAAAGTAATCAAAACTAAACTATTCGACAAGAGAGACGAATTTTTATTCCCTATTGTTAATTGTTACTTCCTTGACGGGGACATCTCTTTGGTTCCTTCATACGATGTGTATATTTCTCTAAACTTGTTTGTTTTGTGCGTGTATGCAGCGACTTTTAAGATTTTTAAAATGATATGAGCATTTTCCATTAATTAGTTAAAACATTTACCTAATTCTATCATAGCTATAAAAATATAATTTTGAAGTTTGGTTGCGTCTTCAAAAGTTAAATCTTTCTTACTAATCTGGCTGATAGTTATTACCTATGAATTGCATCACTTTTAAATTTGCGGCTTGTCATTAGGTGTGGATTATGTGTCCATTATCAAATACCTTAGAGCCTTGTTGTTTGTAATTTACACTTTTTGTATGGCTGTCTCATACGCAATCATGCAACATCTTCTTTTGTTTGTGCAAATACTTTGTTGGTCTTCGTCATAAAACGGTAAAGACAGTTTAAAAAAATACTTGTTGGTTGAACGAACAATGCTAGTCTCATAAATTTCTTCGGGTCAAGTTCTATAATACAAATAGACAAAACAGGATGAACTATGTTAACAGGAAGAGAAAATGTTCAGTGGAATCTTTAATGAGGAAATGAAAACTCTGTTTGAAACTGAAAAAATCATCTACATTCGATGTTGTTTCTTAATACGCTTCACCATGCTATCCACAGAGAAAAGTAAGAGCACTGGCGATTATGCTGGGGAGATATCAAATTGAAGCACAATCGCTTGATAGAGTTGCTTATACATTTAGAATGACAAAACGAAAACACGTTCTGATGATGATCTTAATAATGTGTGACATAATAAAACCACGAACGTGCACCACACAAAATAATTTCTCGTGGTTTCCCGTTAAACTCTTGAAGAGAATCGTTAAAAATGGCCAGGAGGCGCCACACACACAAACACAAAACATCACACCCCTCCCCCCCACACACACCTTAATTATGAATATTTATGCGGCAAAAACAGTTATACGCTCAAATCTAAACCAACATCTGCATTAAAATTCAAATAATGATATAAGATAAAATTCAAGGTATTCAAATTGTCATATTCTGAGGCTGCTAAAATATCATTAGTATCAGGCTTACTGCAATCGGTAAAACATTGCGATGAGGCTTAACATGCGAAACATTTGATGCATATCCTAATATACTAAGATGTTGAAGTACAAGGTAACAAAACATCTCATGCCAAATCAATAAGCTTCTAGATCGTTCTCCGACCTCGTCAAGTACGAGTCTTTCTCTCAGATGCCCCTGATTTCTAAAAGTGTATTTTTCGCCTTTGTCGGGTTCGATATATCTTTATATTCACGATTTGTCGCCATCAAAGTAAGATGCATGGCAGACATACGTGACTTTTAGTTAACTTTTAAACCTGTAAGAAATATACTCAATTTAAAAGCTACTTACCTGAAACCACTGCTTAATAGGCAAACAAACGTTGACCGAATGGTCCATAAGCAATTTTCATTATTATATTTAGCATTCAAAATAAAGACACATTATATGAACTTCAACATAGTTTTACCCAGGACATCATATAGTTAACGAAATTTGAATACAGATTTGAAGACCCCTTGATTAAATCCAAACGCACTTTCAAGCAACCATGAAGAATCTCTTAATAATGTATAGCTAAACAGTGACCCCATACGCCTCTTTTCAGAACAGTTTTCCATGTCCAAATAAACAAATTAATTAAAAAAATTGAAAGCTACAATCCAAACATCTCAGAGTAGTATTCATACAATGTACCTGTAATCATGGAAAAGTTTTATATGTATATATATTTAATGCTATTTTATGAGAGCTTATATTTTTTGTACTTTAAATAATTGATTATTTTGATTAGGTTGTTTTATTGTAAATTTTGGCATTTAATAGGACAACAACAACATCAACAACAACATCAACAACAACAACAACAACAACGACGACGACTACAGGTGGGAGAGGAGGAGGAATAATAGTTATAGGAGGGAGAAAATAAAGCCAAACCATGTGGATTTATTGAAGATTTCTTTGCAATAAAACCAAACCATGTGGATTTATTGGTGATTTTTCTTGCAATAATAGCCTGAGAACCGTTTGATCGTTTTGTTTTATTTCATATTTTTATTACTTTTTCTGTATACGTAGCAACATGAATGTATATTAACAGATGTTTTATCATAATATGGTTCGACAAAGTTTGATTCTGAAATATATACTATAATAACCTCATACGCTAGAAAGACTATATCCAAATTGGAATATTCGTAATGCGCCGTAGTCTGAGTCTTTAAAGAAGTGAGGACTGCGTACACTTCCACACTACCTAAATTCACCCTTCCACATTGCTCAAATATATTTGTTACGTTTTCATGAATAGAATCCACCTTAAATGAGGCAAAATAACATCCCAAAATAGAGTAAGATGGACAACAACTGTTGCAATCCTATGTTCCACATGAATGAAGTAAGTAGCTAATAAGATAAGTCAGTATGTGTCGTTTTGTCTTGTTTTTGTTCTCAATGTTGCCGTGTCTATTGACATCTTTGTTTGACTCTTCGGTTTTCTCTCGCTTCTTTCTATTACATATTTGAGGCTAATGCAGTTCTAAGTGTCTTAAAAAAGAAAGTGGGGGATGCTATTGTACGTATACCTAGAGTTGCGATCATTTCTAACCTCTCTTTCACTCTGTCAGAGTTAGCTGTCATAGAAAAGTTCAAATCTGTCAGGAACTGTCCAGACCCTGGACAACCTCTGTCGGACCCTGTTCTAGAAAACCTGTCAGAATCTGTCCAGGATATGGACACCCCTCTGTCAGAAACTGTTCTAGTTAGAACAGTTTTTTAGCTGAAACGTTTCTAGCTAGTACAGTTTCTGACAGATTTTGACAGATTCTGACTCCTTTTGATTTAAGTCATTCAGAGCTG
>JAULBM010033945.1:0-10989 GCA_032357055.1 Geukensia granosissima
TAGATAATCGGTCGGTTGCCCCTATCTGATCATAATAGATAATTGGTTGGAATTTTTAACCGATTGCACAACACTACAGTTTATGCTCAAATTCTGAACTGATTTTCCACATCTGCCTCTCAGCTTAGGTCTGAGCATGATGACAAAGGGTATAAAAACCTGTCAAAAGCTTTGATTTGAAAACAAATGGCATCCTATGGTATCAAAGAAGAAACCAAAACTGAGGTCAATTAAAATTTATTTTAATATGTGAGCAATAGCTCACTCTTAAACATATAATGTTTGGGAAAAAAAGTAGCTGACAGATCTTTGTTCCACTTCTGTTATTTCTGTACAGGGATACAGTTATAAGTGCAAAATTTTTTTCTATATGTGAATGGATTTTTTACCAAAAGGTTTGAATATCTGTAACATTATGTCTATCACTTGCATATGAGGTAGCACCTCCTTTCATAATAACAATAACTTTCAAATTAAACAGAATGCTATAAGCAGGCTGAGTTTTATTATGGGCCAATTCTGTTGTAAGTTGATTTTGTTATGGGTTGAAATATCACATATATTCTCCAAGAATACACATGGAATATATATATATATATATATATATATATATATATATAGGGTGGTAAGGTAAAGAGTCATGCCCTTTAAACTTTACCTTAGGCTCAGGATGACCACCAGGAATATCCCATAGCCCACAAGCTTCTCCACAATTTAAACTTCTCTTCTGAAAAGTAACATAATTATCAGATGATAAAAGTAAAGAACCAACACCAAGGGCATCGGACATAAAAGCTTGCTTGTTTTGGTGCATTATCTCTCCCTTTAATTGAATACTATTTGCATCTGGTGACCAATTGGTACCAATAAAATCTCTATAGCAAGTTATTCCAACATTAAAAATAACATTATCGGTGTTTAAGTTTATAGAATCGAGGCGAAATTTAGTTCCATTATAAAGTTTAGGATTTTCTTTTAATCGTTCTTTCCAGATTTGATCGATTTCGGCATCAACGTCATCTAACTCATGTCGATTGAATGTGACGGAATTCCGTACACATGTTGAATTTCTATCTAGTTGCATTCTTTTTGGCTTACAGAACATAATTTCAACTTCGTGATCCATCACGCAAGATTTTGTTTACGTTTGTGATCGATGTAATTATTGTTTTTGTGTACTCAAGTCAAGTTTACCTGTATAAAAAACGTTCAAAAGATCTTGATTTTGGTTACCCCGGAAGTGATTGTGTCCTTGTTTGTTTCTATTAGCAACACGCCATCAAAACTTGACGAACATTTAGCTAGCCTGTTGTTTTCCTGATACAGGAATCTAAGAAGATGGAAGCGGGAGATCTCCACTTAAATATTGATTATGTAGGAACTAGTGGTATTGTACTTAGCCCTGAACAAAAAGCAGCACTTCAAACTTCATTAGTAATTCAACAAAACAGATACAAGTTCCACAGAATTTATTTTTGGGGAAAGATTCTTGGCATAAAAGATGACTACTACATTGCACAAGGAAAGCAAAGAGATGAAATGGCTGAAAGCAAAACACTTTACAGGTATTTATTTATTAAAGACTAACAGGTTGGACAAATTATTCAGAATCATATTATTGTAAAATTCCCTATTATTTTATGTAAAATACAAACTTTTTAAACCACCATCATAAGTCAGCCGTGGATAGATTTACATGAAATAAACACAGATGAACAAAGTTTTGTTTTAACTACACATCATTTTGAAGTTTAATATTTTCCGTTATTTTTGTAAACTCATAAATTTTCAATAATAAAAAATCTCCAAATTTTAAAGGGAAATTTGATATCTTGATTTTAAAGTTTCAATTATAATTGCAAATTGAAAACATTGAATCAAAAAGCAAACAGATATTTAATAACTTAATTGTCTTCTGCTGTTCCAACAGTGTTTATTTCATGAAATCCATGCAAAACAGCTTCACAATTATTTTTTTTAATAAACCTAGTTTTGTAAGAAAAAAAAAATGGAAATATAACATCTGTCTCAATACTTTGGTCCAAAGTCTTTACATAAATTCACAAATCTTGATATAGATAATAGATATATTTATAATTTTGATAGAGGTCACTCTCTTATTAGGTTATAATGTTCCTACCATAACAGTTGCAATAATCTGAACACTTAACCTTCCACATACTACAACCTATCCAACCAAGGACCTAAGTCACACACCTTTCCTTTCAAAACTGCCTGATCCTTAAATATAAGAGACCCTTAAGTAAAATTAAAGTAAAACTAATTATAGGGACACTAATTTTTTAACAATCTTCTTTTATCCGGGGCATGGGAGTTGTCACCAGGGCTTGACCCAATGCAATCGCCAGGTGGGGCAAGGAGCAAGCTCTCTCATTGGGGGATTGCCAGGACATAATACAGAAAGCCTTGCAGTGCACCATAGTGGGTGACATGTGTGGAGATCTCTTGTAGATTTCAAAACAGAGATGGCTGATGTCCTTACAATAGCTTTATTTCCATCCTTCACATTTTCTGGTGGCAGTCAATAACCACAGGCACAGCTATGTTGTGTCCCACCAAAACCCCAATTTCGATAATATTGATAATTGTTGAACTTGTTCTCATCCTTATATGCATGAAATATTTGTCACTGGATGTTAAGTTACCAACACGCAATCAATCATTCGTTTGATAAAAAAAAATTCAGCTTCAGTGAAATAATGTGTTAATGGAGAGGATATATACATGTTAAGGCTTCGCCCGTTATCCAATCCTTTTGATTATTTATAATCAATAAAATATTTGAAATTAAAATGATAAGGAGGATGGAATTTTTTTGTTTCACAATAGAGTTTTAGAATTCTATGGACTTCTTCCCTTGATAATAAAAATTAATCTAACATAACTAAATATTCAGTGGGGGAAAATACTGACAACAATCAAAAGTACCTCCATTAAAACATTTAAAGAATCGAATACTCTACGATCCTTTATAATCAACTTGACTCGTACTGGCCAAATATTATCCATAATAAGTTTTCCTATAGATAGTATTCTATAAAACAATCACATCTTATGTTATTTAAGTGAAGTTGTTCAAATTTATGTGCTTTTTAATTTCAGCAAAGACTGTGTTAACTGGGGACTCCTACCACCCGCTACAAAGGCAATGAAAGAAAAGAGTAAACTGGCAAAAGGGCGATTCACAGGGGACCCATCACATGAATTTGAACATGTACAGACCAAAAAATCAGGAGAGGGTGAAGAGGTACAAGAAGAAGAAGAAACTGTAAGTGGTTATGGTACAGACCATGAGGATTTTAAAACATGATAATTCCAATATTGTAAAAATGCTGCTTTTTTATTGGACAATACCATGGCAATGGAAAAGTTATTATAAGTAATATCAGAATGCTATTTTTAAGGAATTTATTGATGTGTTAACTCAGCCTTTCAATCACAAACTTTTATAAAGTCCTTCAAACTTTATTCATTTTGTGGGTTAGTTGTCTGAGTTTACACATCAATAAATTCCTTCAAAATTGCTTTATTACTATAATTTAAATTACCAATTAAACAGTTTTTGACAAAATAGTAATTACAATAAAATTGTTCACATCACTATCTATTATGGGATGGTAATGTTAGACATTAAAATTCCACATTTTAAGAAATATTTTACAAACATGGTGATTCTTGCAACATTTAATACCTTATACTGTTACATGTATAGGCCAGAACAACTGTACTTAAAATTTTGCATGGTTATACAATGCAAGTGTTGTTTTCAAAGTATATCTACTTAATATTTGAATGTTTTATATTTGAAAATGATTTAAACATGAACACAGAAGTAAGGGAGACAGTAATCTAATACATTTATATTCAGCCACGGGACCAGATTGGAGATGCTGATTTTGAAAGGTAATAGCGATTGTTATTTAAGCATTTGATGTGAACGACTGATGTGGAAATTCTGTTAATTACAGATTTTGATAAAAGAAGAAGATAGATTAGCATCAGTGATTGCTGAAATTGATGAAAATGTAAAAATTGTACCAAGAGCAGCTTTTATAAAGACACCTACTGGGGAAACTATTGAAAACAGATCATTTGAAGGTAAAAAATCGTTAATGAAATTTTAAATAAAAACATTGAAAAAATTAAATTGCCAGTTAATCATTTCAGACATTCAGAATTCATTTTTATCTAATTCCTTTACAATTTTCACTCCTCACAACTGATTAACAACACCCTATGCAGTTAAGTAGTCTGTCAGTTAACATCAAATCAAGGGTCATAAAGATGTATCAAGGCAGTGATTTGATCTAAAGAAGGATCACTATGTTTAAGAATTACAGAGACAAAATACCAGTTCTACTAACAGTCACATTTTCTACAGTCAAGATAGTCATATTTTCTAAAGAAGTTATCGGTAACTCATGACAAACATTCAAAGAATATTTATAGCACATTGTTGATTGCTTTGCCGTTGTTTTTTGGATGAAAAATAAAATATATTTATTTTTATGTTGTTTTGATGTCACTAACAATCACACCATTTCACCGAACAGCAGATTTCCATGATTAAAATTAGGCTGGATAAATATGACACTTTTTTGTTTTATAGGTTTGACTGTATCAGAAGCTGCCAAGCTTTGTTCGTACATGCATTTCCGTGAGCCAGTTGCTTTGAATGAAAAGTCATTATTGCAAAAAGCTAATCTAGACAAATCAATAGACTTTTTAGATACAGTGGAGGAAGATATTCCAAGAGGTATTTATTCTAAACTTATACCTGTCATGCCTTTCAAAGATATTGAAACCAGTTTCATCTTTTTAAAATTTAACACCAGTTCATTCACCAGTATAGTATTGTAGTTCTTTTTCCTCAAAACTCAGACTATTTCTGCCAAAGATTTAAAATTATTGATAAAAGCATACAGCATCTGACATATATGAATGACAAAGAACATGTCTCTGCAACATGCAAGTACTTTTAGCTTTTTTATTTGATTAGCTCAAAACCAGATTTTCAATATTGTTGAGTCCCTGCAAAAAAAAAGGGATCCAAGACTTGACAAGATATGTTGAAAATATCCCTGATGCCTTCTTTGCATTTATTGTGTTAACCTACACTATTTTTACTTTTGAAGGATCAAAGCTAAGGTGCTTCAAACTTTTATTTCTAGAATAAGTCTTCTTCTAGTGGGTAATATTTAAAAGAAGGCATGATAAGTTATCATTAACATCAGACTTTTTCCTGAAAGAAATATTTAAACACAGGTCATCACATGTTTTTAATTAATCATTGACTATGCAAAGCGAATAATTTGCAAATAAATGATATTGCTACTTTTTCTGACTTTTTTTGGAAGGATTAATGTTGTTTTGAACTAGCTAGAGAATGTAACTTTACAAGCTTAAATTTTTTTCTGTAGGATGTTGGAGCTTGCAGTTTGAGAGAGGAAGTGGACTGGTCACACTGAGAAGCCTATGGTGGAATGGATTTGTTTTCTTCCATGTTCCAGGCACAAGGAGATTTGGACATATTTATGTTGGAATAGGAGAAAAGAATTTGGATCTACCTTTCATGTTATAATTTGGACTCCAATGTTTTTAACATCAAGAAAATTTAAAATTACTTTTTCATGGAATGTATTGCAAGATGTACAATATAAATGGTCCCTAGAAAAAGTAGAAAGATTCATTGTCCTATTAAGTCTTTACCATATGTTTCATTATTATTGAATTAAATATTTTATTACTAGATCATCTTGCATTATTCATAGTACTTGTTAGGGTGAACTTCTGTATGCAGAAGCCAAACTTTTAACCTCATTATTAATATGCTGCAATTTTTCATTATTAGTAACCCCTCAGGGTTCTGCATGCATTTTTACAAAATTTCCTCATTTTTTGAAAGTTTTGGAGACATTTTGTTGATTTCACATTTGACTCTCTATTATTTTGACCATAGTGAGACATCACCTGGCTATGAACTGTTACATTTTTTGTACTTGAAGTAATTCTAGTTGATTCATCCAAAACATTTAAAAGTGAAATCAGTTGATAGGATTTTCACATTGCCCATATTATTTTTTACCTGTCATTGATACAATCACCTTTTATTGATAAAACAAAGAATAATTGGAAACTATTTGATTCTAATGGACAAATATGCATGGCTTTAATATTTTATTTCACTCTAGATCCAAGATTGAAACACTGTTTTTGTTCAAACACATTCATTCATGAAATAGCTGTCATAATATATAAAACTGCGAATAAAACAGCCAGAAACCTCTGTAAATGAAGTTTGAAAAAAAAACAGTTAATAACAGCTTGGATTACCTCTGAAGATATGTAAAATTGTCTGGAAACCTAGTCTCTAAATAAAGCTGAAAATAAAACAGTGAAAAACAGGTTAGATAATCTCTGAAAATACATAAATAGGTGAAAAAACAGTCTGAAAACCTCCGTAAATATAGTATTACATAAAACATTAAAAAAAACGGCATTGACAACATCTAAAAATATATAAAACAATGAAAAATGGCTTGGACAACCTCTGAAAATACATTACACAGTGAAAAACATCTTGGAGAACCTCTGAAAATATAATAAACAGTGAAAAAACAGCTTGGAAAACCTCTGTAAAAAAGTTTTGCATAGAACAATGAAAAACAACTTAGACAATCTCTGAAAATATATTTAACAGTGACAAAAAACAACTTGGAAAACCTTTGAAAATGTATTAAACAGATGAAAAAAACAGCTTGGACAACCTCTGAAAATGTATTAAAACAGTGGAAAAACAGCTTGGACAACATCTGTAAATAAAGTTTTACATAAAACAGTGAAAAACTTGGACAATCTCTGAAATAATATAAAACTGAAAAAAAAACTTGAACAACCTCTGAAAATATATATTTAAAAGTGAAAAAACAGTTTGAACAAACTCTAAAAATATATTAAGCTTGGAAAACCTTTGAAAATGTATTAAACAGAGGAAAAAACAGCTGGGAAAACCTTTGAAAATGTATTAAACAGAGGAAAACAGCTTGGACAACCTCTAAAAATGTATTTTTAAAAAACAGCTTGGATAATTTTTAAGATACTGGAAATATATTAAACATTAAAAATCAGCTTGGACATCCTCTGAAAATATATTAAACAGTGAAAAACAGCTTGGACAACCATTGAAAATAGACTAAACAGTGAAAAGAAGCTAAGACAACATCTGAAAATGTTTTAAACAGTGAAAAACAGATTGGACAACTTTGAAAATATAATAAACAGTGAAAAACAACAGCTTGGAAAACCTCTGTAAACAAAGTTTTACATAGAACAGTGAAAAACAACTTGGACAATCTCTGAAAATATATAAAACATTTAAAATAAAACAGCTTGGAAAACCTCTGAAGTGAAAAAAAAAAAAACAGCCTGGACAAAAACAGCGAAAAACAGCTTGGACAACCTTTGAAAATAGATTAAACAGTGTAAAAACAGATTGGAAACCTCTGAAAATGTTCTAAGCTGTAGTCTAGATTGCTGTAGTCCAGTGGTGGTCTTTATTTTATTAGTCATTTATTGTTATTTGGTCACCACATTTTTAATAGATTAGGTCGATTGTCGTGTTGAATAGTTTCACATTTAGTATTTCGTGGCCTTTTAAACTTTCCGTTATGGCGTGGACTCTGGTTCATTTATGAAGGCCGTAATGGGACCTGTAGAAGTTTAGATTCGGCTGTCATTTGGGGGATGGCTGTCTCATGGACTACCATGCCACATCTCAGGCCTTTTTTTATATTAAACAGTGATAAAAGCTTGAACAATCTCTAATAAAAGTACATAAATCTGCTTTAATTAGGAAATCCCTAGCTCTGTTTAATTGTTTTAATTCAAATAAAATTTGATGATATTCAAATGTAATAGCTATCGGCCAAATAGGTAAATAGTGCAAAACAAGTAACACTTAAACATTAAAACAACAACATCGGCAAGATTACAGGTTTTTGGCGTGGGACAGGCACATGCATAAAGTATGTGGCGGGATGAAACATGTTTGTGATTAATCAACCCCTCCCCTAACCTGGGACAGTGGTGTGACAAAACGACATTAAAAATAGGGTTTTTAACCAACTGTATATAACTGAATGGCGCTTAACGTCCAGCGGCAAAAAATTCATACATACTCAGAACGAGAGCATATTAAAGATAAGTGATGGTGAATGAACCCTGCTTTTTACTAGACCGACACGGTGTGCTGGATTTTCAACGTGCTAGCTCACGAAAGCAACAGTTCGCAGGAAGACATGCCACTTTATCCGACACATTATTCTAACTGGGCCGACCAGTCTTTGCTTTTACTCCTAAATGTTGCGTGCTTAGCGGAGATGAAGCAAATACCAATTTAAAGCCTTTGGTTTGACCCGGCCGGGGATCGAACCGACGAACTTCCGCATTCGAGACGAGCACTCTAACCATTACATCACCGAGGCGGTGATGTAGATACATAGTATGCAGACAATAACAAATAAAAAAAGAGAAAACATGATGCACCGACCTCGGAAAATTATTCGGTGTTTCTGACTACTTCAAAATCCAAGCACAGTTGATAACAAACCTGGTTCTAGGTAGCTACGACATCAGTCAAAACACGTTCGGTTGGATTTAGTGTAAAAAATTCATTAATAGCCAAAGAAAACGAGGTGTTGTGCAAGTGCCAAAATTAAAAAAATATCGACAGCATGTAAGACGAAATTTTCAAAAATAATGCCTAATATTAGTTTTGGTGTAAATTGTTAAGCAAAGAGACTATGTTGGTACTAAAGAAGACAGTATTTAAAGATCTTTAAATAGTGTTTTAAAGATAATCTTTATGTATAAGTTTATTCAAGTAACTGACAAGTGCCAGTGTGTTGTATTTAAATTCATGAGCTTTATTTACCACATTTCCATGAAAGTTGGGTGTGATATACCGTATTTAATAAATTTTCTGTATGAGCAACCAAGCTTAAACAATATATCTTTATATCTATGATTGAATTTAGTAAAGGTTTTAACTAACTTATAGTACAGAAATCCTTGACTTCATAATTTGCTGGTAATACAAAGATTACCTTCATTAAATTCTAAAACATCACCGCATACACGGGCAAAACAGACAAGTTGAGAAAAATAAACACCGTATGAAGGAGCCAAAGGGACGTCCCGCGGCCCCGTCAAAGAAGGGAAAATTTACCATAAAGGGATGATAAATCGTCTCTCATATTTTAGTTTCGATTTTACCTTCATTTACGGTAAATCCAGAAAAGGACAACTGCTGCTGCTGATTAGCTTTATTTAAAGTAAGTTCTGTGTGGTAAGTTCGAGTTATTAACCGCAAAAATTTCGTCAAGTTGGAGGTAAGCATAATTAAATTTGTCTATGAAGTAAACCGATACGTAAAATTTCTTTTGATATACAAGGTGTTTTATTTTCACAATTCCTAGTGGTCGATTCTATTCTTCAATAGAATCTTTTGTTAAAACAAAACCTACTTCGAATTAAATACTCCTCTCAGGTTAATAATTCACATTTATCGGTTAATTATTACCTTTGGCAGGAAATAATTCTGCTTTAAATTTACTTTCGCTATAATGAGTTTGTCCCTGCAATTTAAACGGGGCCACCAAAGGAAGATTAATTAATGTCGATACATTATTTGTATTCAACAAATGAAAATGGAAACATTTTAATATTAAACTTAAAGTACTGATAAAGCCGTAGCGGGGCCAAAGAAAAAATGCATTTGCAGTTTTAATTAGGTGAAGTATGGCAAAAACGGATTATTTACGCATCCTAATATATAAACCCTACCTACCAGATTTTCGTCGAAACATAATAATCCAATATCACAAACTTTATACATGAACAAAAAGTTTCATGAGATTTTTGCTATCGTTCTCTATAAAAGCACTTTCATCATTGAAATGAAGTTTACCTGCGCGTGTTGTTTAAACAAGTGGGTTTGTAATAAATTATGTGATTTGGACCCGTCCAGATGTAGTGAAAGGTACATCAATACAAAAATACGAACATTTTCTGTTATTTGTCGGTTTGTAAGTTGATTAAAGGATTCAGTACGTTTTTTATTTCATTAAACAGCTCGAAACAGAAGGTTATGTCTAAAACACCTCCGGACTACGTCTCTCGCTTTTTTTAAAACATACCTTCTATTTCTCAGCTGTGTAATTGATAAAAACCTACCTTCATCCTTTAACCTTTACTTACAAAGTAAAGGTTGAATGATGAAGGTAGGTTTTTATTTCAATTATTAAACAGCTGAGGAAGCGAGGGAAGAATCCCTTAACCAAACTACAGAAAATGTTAAAATATTGTTATAATTAAGGTACCTTTTCTCCCTTCACATGGCCGGGCACAAATCACACAATTCATAACAAACCCACTTGTTTAAACAACAGGCGCAGGTAAACTTCATTTCAGTGATGAAATTGCTTTTATATAGAACATTGTAGAACGATGAAAAAAATCTAGGGAAAACTTTTGTTCATGTTTAAAGTTTGCGATATTGGATTATAATGTTTCGACGGAAATCTGGCAGGTAAGTGTGATTTAATCATGTTTATGTATTAGGAAGCGTAAATAATCCGTTTTAGTCATACTGCACCTTCTACATTTGTGAACTTTAAAACTGCAAATGCATTGTTTTCTTTGGCCCCGCTACGGTTTATCAGTACTTTAAGTTTAATATTAAAATGTTTCCATTTTCATCTGTTGACTACACACACATGTATTGACGTTAATTAATTTTCCTTTGATTACCCCTTTAAATTGCAGGGACGCACTTATTATAGCGACATTAAGTTTAAAGGCAGAATCATTACCTGCCAAAGGTGAATTATTTACCTGAGAGAAGTATTTAATTCGGAGTAGGTTTTATTTCAACAAAAGATTCTATTGAAGAATAGAATCGACCACTAG
>JAULBM010033956.1:0-10989 GCA_032357055.1 Geukensia granosissima
ACTTGTTTCCGTCCTGAATATGCATGAAATATTTGCCACTGGACGTTAAACAACAATCAATCAATCAATCAATTAAACCAGTCCATTACCAAACTACAAGAAAATGTAAAATATTAAATTAATAACTCAATGTGATATAAATTGAATGCGTATGTATGTTTGATTGGTTTTTCCCGACTTTCAACAATATTTCAGCCATATAGCGACGGTCAGTTTTACTGGTAGACTAAGCTATTTGTGAGATTGTTCATTGTTGACATGACGATCAACTCTGTATTTATGATGTGTTCCTATAGGTTACATGCATATCAAAAACCTAGTGGCGATAAATTTCATGTTTAGGCTGCATGCAGTGGCATGCATAACTAAGGGTTGGGGTTATGAAATAAGCATCGAAATGAGTTTTTTCCATACTTATGCAAATGCATGGCAAAAATTGTGGACCTAAAACTAATGTAATCAACTCATTTGCGAGATTTTATACTTGTGATAATCCGTCATACTTTTGTTTGCTTAAATTATTTCCTTTGTTCTAAAAGAGGTGTACACTTTATTCATTGTTTATTGGAACCTCGTGTAATTTAAGTTGGTTTTGGGTGAATTAGAGTTTTGATCAAGGAGTAGAATTCTTGTAAAAGACCTTGTGGAAGACCAAGTTATTTTTTTTTATGTAGATGGGATGAGGTTGCCCAAACATATTCCTTATCCGTATTTTGTTATGTTCCTCGTGTATTGCATTTTTATTTTACTATGCAAATAAACCTAAAGTCAGCTGTCGAAATATTCATACAACTCAACCTGAAAAATAAAATGGCGCAGTATATACTTTAAACTTCTAAAAGGAACACAATTAGTACTTTAAAGGGTTCAGGACACCTGATCAAAATTAATGTTTTTAAACAGAAATAATTAAAATAAAACATCCCGCTTGCATTGCGATGACACAAACTAAATAATTAAAATAAAACATCCCGCTGGCAACTTGTGTATACGCAAAATCTGATCGATTCCGGAGATTAGCGGAAACGCCCGACAATTTATAAGCTAGTAGCCGATCGAGGCGGCTAAACGTCTTCTTTCAACTGAAAAAAATGATTTAAATTATATTGACAGCGACAGCGTAGAAGAAGTCTACGTTTCCTCTAGACAATACCAAATCGTTGAATTTCATCAACCAATAATTTTTATAGGATCATATAGATAATAAAACATATTCTTTGAGATCGCAAACGGGCTAATTTCCACAAATTTCTAAAATGTCATTTCCACATCCCCAAGACAAATAAATATTTCTCGGATAGACATATTCATAAAGGCAACAAATTTAATTTGCACCTGTCCAAATTTTAAACTTAAAAACATACCGACAAAGTCTCCAACGTAATATCTGTCATAATTAACACGTGTTTGTTAGGTTGATCCAAATGGAAACTATAACAATGTAGACCATAGAGCGGACTTAAAAACAGTGCTGTTTAGCAGGGGATACTCCAATGGAAAAACTACTAACATATTAACGAGGCTTTTTAAAAGACGGGCAGCATTTTTTACGCAAATCTAGAAAACCGTCGTTATTTGTGAGTACCAAATATGACCCTGGTCTTTGCAAATTGTCAAAACACTTAGACTGCAAAGAAGTTTTTCAACAGAAACCGGTAATTGCATATAAAACAAACATTTAGGAGATCAAATTGAAATAAAAAAAATCTGGGTGAAGTCCTAGATTTTACAAATCGATTAGAAAATACTTCGTCGATTTGTGCCATCCCTTAATTTTTTTTTCGATTTGAGCCTGCCGAGACAGTAGTATCGGGTCCATCAAACGAATGTGGTTCGAGGATGATTGTACCTTTGAATCCTAAAAGTATCGACTGGATATCTATTGAACTTTTAAGCAGTGAAATGCTTTGAACATATACTTAGTTTTTAGGCCTAAAGTTTAATTTGATCTAAATTAAGAACCCCCTCCCCCAATAATGGCATTTTGTACAAATCAAAATTAATTGTTCTCTATGAAAAAGATTGTTTTTGAAATGACAAGTTGTGTTTATAATCCTACCCTATACCCAGAGAAACCCATCTTATGTTTATTAAAACAATATAAAACAAACTATTGTTATAAATTACAATGGACAAATAATGTAAATAGCCAATAGACGTCACACTAAGTGTTGCCTTATCAGATGGATAAAATGCATATTTGGTCAATCAAGGTGCAGCTTGTAATTTAAAGTTCTTATCAGACTGGGGTTACATCAAAAAGCATGAACTTTTTTACTTAACGTCTATTGCAGGACAGTCTCTGCGCACTTTCTCCCCCTATTTTTATTTGTTTTTTTTTATTTTGTGGTAATAATAAAACAAATAAAAACGAGGAGCAACTGTGGAGATCTTATTTTAATTAGATTGATTGCATAATTAAGTCCCTCCCCTTTTCGCAAGTTGTGCCAATGAAAGAATAGGCACCAGGTATCTCCGTCCTTGAGGCACAATCAAAATTATCAAGGTATCACTATGCTTTACATAATGCAAATTTACCTATATCGATTGGTTTCCAATGCAACCACTCAAAGGTGTTGGTGCATTAAGCTTCATATATGGCCCAATTTTATATCTTGTGACGCAACAATAAGTTTCACAACAGCTCAAAAAACATTGTGAAATTGCTTTATTATTTCTATACACATGAAATTATGAAGACATCAATTGATTAATACATTATTTAAAAACACAATGTTATTTTTCTGACTGATGTGACTATCGCAAGTAGTAAATGCTTAGGTCTCCGTCAAATATTCAAAACGTTGCAATTATTTGAAGCTGTTGAACATTGTAACGAGCGAAGTACACCATATGATATTGAAAAAATTTTCCCCAAAGATAGCAAATTAGACAAAACAGAAATAAAAAAGTAATGGAAGTATAATATCAAATAATGCAGCAAGAAATAGAGATATATCATTAAATTTGAATTGAAATGTTTGTTCCAGTAAATTGGTATTCCTACAAGTGAGCTATTAATGGTTCGATATTCTGCACGGGGCAACTTTGTCTTTTCTTCTGATTTTCCAGTATATTATCTGTAAAATATCATAATCAGCTAAGATTCATTAAGCAGTCACCAGTTTCAAGTTTCTCAAGTTGAAATATGTGTCATAACATTACACCACATAGAAGAAGTAAAACTACATGTAAATGACCCCATTTATACAAAAATTGGGAAAACTTACATTTGAATGAATAATCCCCTTTTGGCCCCTCCTTAAAAATGGTCGAGGCTAGATCACCCACAATCAATCCCAACCTGTGTTATATAGAGTATCATTGTGTTTAAATTTGAAATGGATCGAAATAATATAACTTCAGTTATTGAACGGAAACCTAACTGTCTACGGACGACAACGCCGACACCGACGCCGACATGCCCATAACATAATACGACCACAAAATTTTTGCGGTCGTATAAAAATCACAATATTCATACAAGATGGGTAAGCTTGTATTTTTCTTAGTAATAGAAGTTTGTGAAAATGTGAATAAAACAGTACAGAAATTATTTCAATCAAACAGTTCAGATATTATTTCAATAAAACAGGTGACAGATATTATTTCAATAAAACAACTTTCATACTAACTGATCACAACTAAAATAAATACCTGAGGTAAAAAGTTACTGGAGTCTACTCGTGTTCCTCTGGGGTATATCCTACTCAACTGTCGTTTGTTGTAGCTGGTGTGTGGTTAAGGAGAAACATCCATAAGTATTTGGGATAAATGCAACTTAAATCCATAAATACAAATTATTAAGAGTAATAATTCCTTGATGGTCATACTGGTAATTTTAGCAATAAAATTTGTCTCCTTTTTCATATCATTAACTTAATTATTTTATTTGTCCAGCCATGGCATAATTTTGGTTTTCATACTCTAAGATAGTCTCTATCTGTGAAATTAACATAATGCTGCATTCACATGGACATATAATTCGCATTCAATTCACACTCAATACGCATTCAAAACTAGTTACGCGTTCACTCGTCAATGAAATCCTAATGCGAATTAATTCGAACTGAAATAATGCGCATTATCCATTTCGCATTTAGGATACGTTTTCAATAATGCGAATTGGATAATTTGCATTCAATGCGCATTCTAGTTCCGTGTGAACAGACATATCGATGAAAGAGAACTGAAACAAGTGTGAGAATAATTGGATATAATAAAATACATTTTTTTAAAATGATATGTATAGATCTATATAATAAACAGAAAACTCGGAATATAACGCCATTCAATCCATGACGTAAAATTTTATGACGTCACTGGTTTAGAACATCAACGCCGTTGAAAATAATTAAAAAGAAAATAAAAAGAAAAAAATACCACAATGACGTTTTTATCTGAGTGCGAATTCAACGTTATTTATGTGTGAACGGAAAGCTAATTTCAATGCTAATTTGAATTCACACTGAATGTGTTTGAAATAAACGTGTGAACGCAAAGGAGGTTTTGAATGCGCATTAACTTGATTCGAATTCCAAATTTCGAATTGAATTCGCATTACGTGTGAACGCACCATAAATTTTCATACCTTAACAAAAATTAAATTGCAAAAGAATTGTGACAACAATTACCCTCTCTTAAAACCTGATTTAATGAACCAATTGATTTTTTTAGTGACTCAAAAATCAATTTACTTGCCATTTTAAGAAAATAATTTTTTCATTTGTTGGATTGGGTTAAACTCCATTTTCAACAATATCTCAGCCAGGCATATTGCAGCAGTCAGTTTTACTGTTGGAGGAACCCAGAGTACCTTGAGTGAACCACTGACCTTGGGCAGGTAACTGACAAACCTTATCAGGTGTGATCAAGTTAAATGCAACCTGTTTTTGTATGGTACAAGTCAGGCTTGAACTCAACCCATATAGGTGATAGACTATGATCTGTATAAGTATGTTAAATCAACTACATAGACCACAAAGTGCCAAAAAGTTGCGAATAAATAGAAAAAACTAATATTCAAAGAAGGATACTTGACAAAGTCTACAGGGTTTTCTTTCAACAAACTTGTGGCTTGTGTTTCGACAAATGATGATATCTCATAGCTTTTCTTTCTCTCTGGAAAATATAATGTATTAATAAAGCATACAATTTACTCAAAAGTACAATCAAGATGCAATTAATAATATTTTACTTGACTCAAATAATATCATTTACTGTTCACATTTACATTTAGTCATGTACAGTAAAACCTGTCTTAACAAAACCACTTTGAAACTGTCTTGTACAAGATGACTGTAGCAATATAGAATGAACTTGTCTAAACCAAACCACATTAAAACTAAAAGTTCTGTATAGATAGATGTTTGTTATCAATGTACAACACATAATAATGAGCTGAGGACCAGGTTAAGGGAATTTAAAGCAGGCAAGGAATAATCTGAATCTAATTTCTTAACAAAATTGTTATTACTTTCTAACAAATCTGTTTGTTATAACATTATTAGGTCAAGGATTTCGTTACAACAAATTTATTAAAACATTCACTAAATTCTTTCATAAATATGAAGATTTGGTATCAAAATTTGGATGTACTTGTATTCCTTATAAAACATGGGATATCACATCCTACTTTTTATGGAAACGTGGTAAATAGACCTCAGAAATTTAAACGAAATCCAAATGGTCTTAAAATTCATCTTAATAAACTTATCCGTAAAGGATATGGTCACAGCATTATTATAAAATCTTTGCATATGGTTTTTATTGGAACTAATATTGAATTCTTGTTAAAAGTTTATTACAGAACTAAAGAGTTTATACTTGTTATAACATTTTCTACTTTCTGTCTCTATATATTTGAACACTTAATCCAATTGGAGGAGTTTAAATTGACACCGTAGTGAAGGAAAACTTGGTTTCCTGATAGGCTGCTTTTGGGTTTTTAACTAGCAGACAGCAACTGCAAGTACACTTTTGAGGTAGATACTTTTGTTGCATCTTGTATTGTTTTAATTATATTTGTTATTGGTTTTCAGTATCGATCTCAAGTGTTAGATCCTTTTAATGTGCTTTTATTGTTGTTTTGTCACACTACTGTCCCAGGTTAGAGGGAGGGTTGAATGCTCACCAACCAGTTTAACCCTGCCACATACTAATGTGCCTGTCCCAAGCCAGGAACCTGTAGTCCAGTGGTTGTTGTTGTTTAATTAGTCATTTATTGTTATATGTTCACCATTTTTGCATTAGATTGGGTTGATTGTCGTGTTTTATGTATAGTTTCACATTTTGTATTTCGTGGCCTTTTACAGCTTCCGTTATGGTCTGGTTCATTATTAAAGGCTGAAATGGGACCTGTAGAAGTTTAAATTCTACTGTCATTTAATGGGTGGCTGTCTCATAGACAATCATTCCACATCTATTATTTTTATATTAGTCACTTAGTTAGCCCATTAAAATGAAAAAGTTGTACAAATGAACACTATGGTAAGTGGGGAAACAGTTTTATGCTGGTTACAGTAATAAAATGGACACAGGAAATATCATTTTTTTAGCCTTTTTGACACCTCAATGAAAATGGTTAGAGAATGAGAAAATATGTTAGCATTCTAAAACTAAAAGCTCTCAATGAGATGAATCAAATGACAAATAAACCATTCAAATCAGATAAATAATGAAAAAGTAGGAAATTTGAAAAACAGACAAATTGTATCGTTTTGTAACTTTGACCCAAATTATCAGAAAAACGGTAAGAGACAGAAAAGATGGTGACAAACTACTGAAAAGACTCATGGGGAAAAATACAATGAAAAACATCCCTTCAAAATATGATGGACAAAAAAATTTTTTTCCAAACCCCACAATATGATGCAAAATTACACCTTTCAGCCAATTTTACCCCTATTATCTCAAAAAACAGTAAGAGATAAAGAAAATCCATTGGCCAAACTGAAAGCTCTCAATGAGACGAATCAAATGAAAAAAACCTCATCAAAATCCAATGAAAAAATAAAATTTTCTCATGTCCCACGATATAATGCCAAAGGAATTTAAAGATACCTAAGGGGCAGAGAGAAACCGTTAAGTCAGAAGACAGACAAGACCATTGCCTACAAAATAATATGAATGACAAATATAGAACACACAACACTACACTGAAAACTAAAGCCGGAGTAACACAAACCCTACAAAATCCAGGGTGAGTTCAGGTGGTCTGAAAGGGTAACTCCTGCTCCACTAGTTGCACCCGTCATGTTACTTAGTAGACAAAGCCAGTGTATAGTCACAATTGATGTTAGTCACAACTGGTATAGAAACAAATTTGTATTCACGAAAGTGGGAAATATCCATTGCCATTGTGAAATGGATATTTCGTAACGGTCAACCAAATCATGATGGCAACAGCTTACACCTTACACTTCTCAGCCACTTTGACCCCTTCGATCTTGAAACGGTAAAAGAAAGAGAAAATCCATTGAAAGAATGGTGAAAGCTGTCAATGAGACAAATCAAATATAAAAAACCCATTATAATCCGATGAAAAATAAAAATTTCTTATCTCCAGAAAAAAAATTTTTTTAACCCTCGACTCTTGATACAAAAATGGATAAAACTTTAAAAAAAACTTAGGTGCTTCGCAAGCGCAGCATGATAGGACCGCAGCATGTTGACATGTGATGGTGAACAAATGAACCTTTTGGTAAGTTTGGATACAGTATTTTGTTGGACACAATAATGTGCTGGAAGCAGTAATGTGTTGGAAACAGTATAGAGCTGGACACAGTGATATGACTGGACAAAAGATCATTTTGACTCATATTATCCCCAAAACTGGTGTCACTTTGTTAATTTTTCCATAAGGAATCATTTGGAAAAAAAACCCATCAAAATGAAAAATGAAAAATAAAAAATTCTCATCTCCTGCAAAATCACATTTTTTTAACCCTTTGACCCCTCTTACACAAAAATCTGAAATGCTACAAAAAATGTTGGAGTAATTTTGTTGCATTTTTTATAAGAAATAATTTGGACAAAACCCATCAAAATCGGATTAAATAATAAAATTTTCCATATTAAATAAAATTGAATTCCCCCTCCCCCCACTACTTTGACCCCTTTTAGCTCGAAAATGGTAAAAGATAGAGAAAATCTGTTGGCATACAGTTGAATCAAATGCCAATAAACCATCAAAACCAGATGAAAAATAAAAACTTCACATCTCCTACACAATTGCATTTTTTAAACCCTTTGAGCCCTTTTATACAAAAAACAGTACATTTTACAAAAAAAATGCTTGGAGGAACTTTTATTGCATTTTTAATCAGGAATCATTTGCAAAAAAACCCCATCAAAATCCGATGAGAAATAAAAAAGTTTCAAAATTTGGGCATGGCCATTTTTAGACCCCTCATATCTCAATAACAGTAAGAGATAGGTCATGACACTTGTGGCCTATTATGTTGACTTTTTCATGAGAAATACAGAGAAAAAACCCCATCAAAATTGGACAAGAAATAGAGATCTTGCATTCAGATAAGAGAAAAACCCCTTTTGGCCCCTCCCTAAAAAACGGGTGGGGCTAGATCCCCTAAAATCGAAACCGACCTTTATTTAGAACCAATTATCAAGGTCCCAAAATATTAAAAGGCTTGGTTAACTAGAACAAAAGTTATTGTGCGGAAACCAACCTGTCTACAGACACGGACGACCACGACGACAGCATCATAGTACCATAATACGACCGCAAATTTTTGCGGTCGTATAAAAAAAATAAATAAATAAAGCACAAGGAAGAACATATTTTTATAAACATAACATCTTTGATTCCACAAAGAAATTTTGGAAGTTTGTTTGTAGTTTGTAATTGATTTTCTAAGACAATATTTATATTTATATTTCATCAATTTCATGTCTTATTGACAAGATTTTAAAGGTTTTTTTTAATAATTCTAGTCATCTGAATGGGTCAACTTTGATTGAAAATTAACTTAGTTCCAAAAATCACATTCGTTTCCCCAATGAAGTGCTCCATCAAATTGAGGAAGATTTCAGATAATGGTTTTAAAAGTAGTTACTTCCCTTGTTAGTGTTTACATTTTACCCATGTGGATAGAACACTGTCTGAAAAAAAATTGTTAAACATTTAATTCCTAATTAGAATATGATTGAATTAAAACTCAAATCAATCACAGACAAAGGTAATTAACAGCTTTGAAGTTTTTATGAGTGATAAGTAGAATTGACTTATCAGCTGATATGCTGAAGTCTGGCCATCCTCAAATTTCACACCTGTCAAAATGTAATTAACACTGGATACAAATTGTAAATTGATTGTTGTCCAAGCAAGTAATTAGTTCTGATGATTTAAGGTCTTAAAGAAATATTTGGCTTTAAAAATATAAGTTTGTTGAAAACAATTTTCAACGGAAGATTCCAACTTTCAACGGAAGGAACGGAAGACTGCTCAGATAACTGAGTTTTTTGTCTTCCGTCAGAAGAATCACATGTATGACGGATATACACATTGAAATAACAATACATCCATTAAGTTCACCTGTCAAAATATGTGACCAGTTAAAGTACACCCTAACTCAGTGTGCTCGTTTTAGAGATATAAGCATTTAAAAATTTGGCGTAAAAATTTTTTCTCCCAATTTCTCCAAAGGTTTTGTTCTTGGAAGGTTTTATCTACTGTAAATGCAGAAATTATTGCGATGTTTTTATTATTGCCAATAATGGGACAGGGTTGTAATCGCAATAATTAAAACTCATGCACATTTCAATATTTTCTAGTCATGTTGTACGTGTCAGACCTTTGAAAATCCACAAAAATAAAACTCCCATTATCGTCTCCATTCAAAGATTCCCAATGATAAATGCACACAATTATTTCTGAATTTACAGTATTCAAACCTATAAAGAAATAACAAGGCTTTCATAAAAAATTTTAGCATGTGTTTGATGAAATTATGAATACAAAAGTGGAGGTCACTGGGGAAAAAAAAATTTTTTTTGTAATTTTTTTATTTTTCCAAGAATAGTCTAAATACATAAAGATGTGTTGGTTACAGTATTATATACAGAACAAGGGAAACTCAAAATATTTGATAAAAGAGTTAAAAGCACTATAAATGTGTATAAGTGAAGAAAAGATATACATATATTATTCATTTCAACCCACAAAAAGGGAGAAAAATTCACATAAACTGAAATAAATATGCTAACATTAGCAAAGAATGTTCACCCGCTAAGCGCTACTTCCAGATTTGCCCACTTTCTATCGATAACATTCTTTTGTGCAGAGGTCATAAAAAAAGTTGAACACTTCTCAATTGCTATGTGATATTTTAGAAATCCTAATGCATTTTTAAAATTTGGAACATTACCTTTACATCTACTCACATAGTCATATATATAATATTTCATCACCAACAATATACAATTTATGGTATTGTTAAAATCTTCAATATTATTAACTCCCAAAATAATATCCTGTGGATTTATACAAAGAGAAAAGCCACATTTTTTTATAAAATTTTCAAAGGACAACCAGAAATTCTTGACAATATTAAATTCACAGAAAATGTGAATAAGTGATTCTATAATGTTTCGAAACAAAAAGTACACATCTCAGTTTCTTTTAATACACATTTATATAGGAAAGAATTACATGGAAGAATTATATGAACAAGTTTATAATGGAAAGTTTGAAGTTTGGAGTCCTTTTTGGCAGAAAAGACAACCTGATATATACATAATTCAAAACTTCCGGTTCAGTTTTTAACTCATGTTCCCACTTATTTTGAATGTTTGTAGGAGATTCCTTTATATTTTCAGTATATAATTTATTAAAAAATTTACATAACTTCCCATCTCCACATATTTTTTCTATTAAATTACATTCAATATGGTCAAGTTTTTTAGCGCCAGCAATTTTTTCTTTCCAAGCTTTTGGGATAGCTGAAAGAACACTCAAATAGTCCATGA
>JAULBM010033967.1:0-10989 GCA_032357055.1 Geukensia granosissima
AGAAACCCTTGGCTCAGTAGCTTTCAAGTCAGCTGCAACCCTCTATCAATAAAATCTTGATAGGAAGCACAAGCCCTGGAGTAGAATATCAATTGAGAGATATACACTCCATATGCAGGTGCGGCTGGAATGTTGCTAGACATGAACGGAGAGTTTACAATATTGAACTTGTGAAATAATCTAAGGCATAAAATTAACTCCATTTTCTAACATTTTCCTAAAATTTCTGCCCTCATGAAAATAACCTTTTGTGCATTAATTTTAGTGGTATATGTAGAAATGGTAGTTGCCTCAACTTTTGCCAGATTGCAGGGAAGGAACCTTGTATTTGTTCTCCAGGTAAACATTAGGTTAAAGCTAATTATTAGGGACTGTTGCTTAAAGCCAGCTGAGTTTTTTTAATTGACTACATCATGATTCAGAAAGGATTTGCAGACTATGCTTAAAACAGCTAAATAATTCTGTTAAGACAAAATTTTGCATCGTTAAATTATTGATAACAATATTTTTTTGATTCCTAATAGTTTAACCTTCAAATGACTTTCCAAACATCAAAATTAAAATATGATGCACTATCTTGATGAAGGAAATACAATTATCAATGGCTAACCGTGTTTAAAAGGTTTTCTCTTTTCAACAATTAGTCAGATTCTTACAGTAAGGTCACGATGGTGCCTAGCCTCGATGAAACAGCCCTGGGTCCTTTTTTTAAAAGAGATTTATTGGCTTTTGTAATATCAACATACTACATGGATAAGCAACAAAATATACAAAATGTTGTAAAATTTAGGCATTTCTATAATAAGTTACTGTAAATTCAGAAATTTTGTCAAAAAAAAGAAAAGAAATACAAATTGACTTTAATTCAAACTATCTTTTCAAATCCAAAATAGCACTATTAAATCCCATCATTTGTTGCAGTTTTGCCCAGGGATCAATTGCAATCAGAAACACATGCATTATTTTCTGAATTTAAAATAATGCTTAATTAATATAGAGAACCACAAAGGTATTTTTATCCAGCACTAGAAGATCCTCACTGGTTTTGAAACTATATGCATCTAATTGAGAACAAAGATTTCTTCTTGGTTTGGGCCAACAGTGTTTTTACATTATATGAATTGGCCTGATTCTAGACAACAGTTTTTTTTTTCAGAGAGTGGATATGCCTGTTACAAATGTTGTAAGTTTCCTGATAACTCTTCATGTGAAGTGGATAACAGAATGGTTCTACTAACAGACGGCAGACCTTGTTTCCATGGTTACTGTGAAAATGTAGGTGAAAAATAGCTGTTGTGAAAATTGTAGTAGTTATTCACCTATTAATATTGTTTGATATCAGGGCAAATATTGCATACCTGCCAACTTTCCAGATTTTGGCGGTATTCCAATAAATTTGACCTTCCATTATAAAAAAAAACCTTGAAGGCCCAATTTTTGATAAAACTACCTGAAAAATTATCACTTATAACTTAACTGGTTCAAAGGGAAACAATCTTAGTTGTACCCAATCAAATGCAGTGTTTCTTTTGAAATCGGTAAATCACGCAATCAGCATGATTGATGTAAACATTGGCAAATTTTATGTGGGGATGCTGTTTTATCATTTATACAAGAGCTTGGATTAATTACATAAATTGTTTTGACAAAAGTCAATTAACAACATGTATTCCAGTGTTGATTACATTTGACAGGTGTGAAAAAAGTTTGGCTAGACACACACAATCAGCTGATTATTCAGTTTTAGCTATCACTCATTGAGAACCTTACCTTTGTTTGTGATTTTAGATTTAATCCAATAAAACTCTGCTAATGACAGATTTTTTATTCAAAGAAAATGTTCTACCCACATGTGTGAGATGTAAACATTGGGAAAGGAAATAAATACTATTAACCAGGCCATAATCTGAAAACTTCCTCCTTGTACAGGAGCAATGAATGGATAAAACGAAAGGTGAACTTCAGGGTACTGTTAATTCTCCATAAAAATTACCACATTTAAATGAGAAATGAATAAGAAAAAATATTGCAAGTCTTGTCAACGATAGAGTTGCAAATTAATTACAAAAAAATTCTTTGCAACATCAAAATATATTGAATAAACATGTTCCTTCTGTACTTTATTTTTTTTTTGAGAATTATAAGGTGAAACAAATAGTAAATGAAGATCATTGAATATATATGTACTTTATTGATTAAAATTAGTGACCTTTAACATTTTTTTTTATAAAAACCATTATTTTCTTGCATTTTCTTTGATAATTTTCAAATGTCCCTGACACATGTATGGATAAAAAATTGTTTAAACTTCACCTTTATAGAATAACAAAATTGAACAGTGCAACATTATAAAAATACATCAGTAACCAGGAACATTACAAGACAAGTTTCAATGGTAGCACACATAAAAACGATGCGACACACTTTCATTCTTGAAAAAATTTAGTTTGCATTAAAAAAAAAAAAATAAAGATTATGAAAAGTTGGCAGGTATGATATTGGGGTCTAGGGATGATACTAGCATGCCTGGGTTGATTTTAAAAGTGGCATGTAGTAATCTAAAAGTAATACCATACTTGTCTTAATAACAGAAAAAAAAACCCAATTAAATCTACCATTTTCAAATATTTTTTTTTAATGTGAAGTCATTACCCCAAATAAACAGCTTGTTTTCTTTGTTATGTTTGCAGGGTAACTGTAAGAAGCAAGTGTCAGATATGGTTCAGCGATTATTCAGTATTATAGATAATATTACAGGAGATAAATTTGGTAGGTTACTATTTATAGACAGGGAGTTTCCGGAAAACATTACGGAAGAGAAGTTTGGTATGTAACTATATGAAGTAAAACATGAAAAAATGAAAATATGATATTATGCCAGAAGTTCCCAAGGGTATTCACAAGCACAGTTGTCAGATTAACATGAAAAACTGAAAATATGATATTTTGTCAGAGGTTCCCAAGGGCGTTCATCAGCCCAGTTGTCAGACTATTTGGACATGAATTTGACGACCTTGTTTTACAGAAATATTCAATATAGACTAATTTTGTTTGATCCAAAACCTCAGCTTAAACTTCCATTTTTCTGGTCAAAAAAACGTTATGTGACCTCCCTCATTATTTGTGAAGATTTGAAAATCACCCACATTAATGATTTGCCGGGGCATGAAGTGAAAATCTCCTATTTTCTGCCTCATTCCCTAATAAAGATGTTTATAAGGGTATTAAGTAATTAATTGACATGTTAAATTGCCATTATTTTGTAAAAACAATGTTTGTTCACAACAAAAAAAAAAAAAAAAAACATCACCAATATGTCAGTATCACATTGTTTTATCTACTTAATTTAAAAAAAAACCTTGAATTTCACTGCCTCTGAGTTGTAATGGTTAGCGTGCTTGCCTCGAGGGTGGAAGGTGGTTGGTTCATTTGCCTGCCAGGTTAAACCAAAGGCATTAAAATGGGTATTTGCTGCTTCTCCACTAATATGCACTGCAGCATTTAGGAGTATGAGCATTGACCCAGAATCAGAATTATGTGTCTGGGTGACGTGGCATGTCTCCCTATGGAATATTGCTTTCTTGAGCTAGAATGTTTAAAACTGGGCTCAGCATGTTGGTCTAGTACAAAGCAGGACATACAACAACATTTAATCAGTCAGTCAATTGGTTGAATTTCATTATTCTTATTGAAATTTTGGATTGATACTGAAATCTAGCAGTACTGAAAAAAATTTCGTGACTGGTTCTCACTGATCTTCTAGTTTTAGTGGAATTTATGAACAGCAATAATATAATACCCCAGCAAACCAAAGTTTGAGTATATTTAGGAATCACCCTGTTTGTCTGTTTGTCCACATACCTTGTAAGCATATCTCCTTATAATTTGTCAATAGATTTCAGTGAAACTTTATAGAAACATTGGACACAATGTGTAGATGTGTAGAAGGAATTCTGTCTCTGCTCATTCCAAGGGCAGATAATCTACCATGAGTTTCTTTTGTGAGTGTGGCTCACAGTATAATAATAGAAATAACATTAATTTTTTTAAGTGGAGATTATGAAGTGTAATATTATTGAAACAGTCATAAATAAAGTTATTAATTTATTTTTCCAGTGGAGTTTATGAAGAGTAATATTGTTGGAACAGTCATAATATTTTCATTAGTCGTGTGGATTCCGGCCAGTTGTACTTTTAGCTATTTTGTAAGTACTACATTTTAAGCTCATCTGACAGGAAGGGTTAATATTTTTGAACCATGTTTATGCAAAGTCCTTTTACTCCAACAATTATTTTGGTCCTTTTGGTCGTTCTAGTAACTCCGGTATAAATAGGTTTATTGCACGAATGTGGATGAATATTGTCCCCAGTAGAATATTATATTACACGGGCTTGCAAGTACAATTAATATTCTACAAGGGGAAGTATTCCTCCATTTTGGTGCAATAACCCTTTTATTGTATGGCAAAACAGTTAAAATGCTAAAAACATCACTTTCAACATCAATGATGTCGCTTTTTCAGCGCAATATTGCACTGGGTGCAATATCATGGAATGTTGCATGATAACATTTGGTTACATTCTACGTGGAAAATTTCATTGCTTTTCAATGATATACTATAATTGGACCTGTAAAAGTTTAAATTGGACTGTCATTTGGTGGATGGGTGTCTCATGGACAACCATGCCACATCTCCTATTTTTATAATCATTGACAGTAATGTCTGGTTTTAGGATAAAAAGAAAGACAAGAAGATCAGAAGAATAAGAAGCAGTAGGTTGGTAAGTATCTTTATCCATTTAACATGTTTAAGGGGGTACCTTACACCATCAATAAAATAAATTCCACTCGTTTAATTTTCTTATATTTTGTTTATCTATTACTTTGATGAATGAAGTAAAACATGAAAATTTTAAGAAATGTCAACCACACATATCTCTGGAATTATTTCAATACATATATAGTAACTTCATCATCAAAAGGTTTGGTCAGTCAGATGCTTTAACTTAAATTTCAAATGATAAATGATTAAAACATTTAGATGATTTTATAGAGTTATTTCCTTTGGTGTTGGGTACCCCCCTTAAGTACACTGATTTTATTGCCAAATATTCCAATGATTCTATTATTCTTAGTCCGTGTTCTGTAAACTTTTATATTTCATCTTCTTCTCTTAAACTGCTAGGCAAAAAAGTAACCAAACTTTATAGGAAGCATCTATGGAAGGTCCTTTACAATGTTTCCTCGTTTCATTCTAATTGGATAAAAAACATGGCTGCCACAGAGGATTCTTGTTTCTGATTGGCTGATACATTAAAAAATCTTCTCCTCTGAAACCACTTAGCCAAATTGATTTGTTCTAATCTAAAACTTGGCCACCAAGAAGTATTCTTGTTTCTGAATGGCTTATACTTTTTTGTGAAATGATTATTATTATTTGATGTATAGCATCGATGGAAAATCCTTTACAAAGTTTCCTCATCCCATTCGGACAAAAACAAGGCGACCAGACAAATTTTGTTCCTGATTGGCTGATTCATTAAAAAATCTTCTTCTCTGAAACTTTTTTGCCAAATAACAGGTGAGCAATACAGGCTCAGCATCCTGAGCCTCTAGTTCACATTTAGTTTCATTTCAAGTTCAATTTTAAATTTGGGCTCAATGAATGTTCATCTACTTCATGAATAGTAATAAAAGTTTGTGTTTAATTTCATCATTCTGATACTGGACTGAACTTTGGAATTTAGTCATTGAACATTTGAAAAAATAAGATTTTTTGCACTTGAAATGGGCCTATAATTGGCCCCAATACATAATTCAGGAAAATGAATTTTTTCTACATCTTCTTTTTTTTTAGAATAATGCATTTGTATTAGAGGAAGATAAAAACAGAATAAAGCATGCTGGGAGCTTCAAGTTAAAACCTGCAGGCAGCATAATCCGTCAGCATGGGATACGCCCTGTTGGATTACCCACAATTCAATCATATGGCTTCTTGGAACGAGAATCAAAAGTCTAAAAGCATTTTCACACATTGTCATTAAGGTTTATAAAACCACACAATTTATATAAAAAAAGCTTGTCTAAGCAAAGACTCAAAATATTGTTGATACTTTAGACCACATATAATTAATTATCTGATTTTCAGGCTAGATTCACCAAATATTACTGAGGTAGGATGCAGAACTTTTACTATTTTCTTGCAGAGACAAGAGGTCTTTTTACAGCAACCAAAATCTAAAATACTGCTCAAGAGATATTTTTAAATTCTTTCCTAAATGTTTCATAAAAAATATTTATTTGGGCCCTTAGAAAGGGACAAATATAGGCCTGAGAACCTAGTTGTATATGTAAAATTTTAAACATTATATATATTCTCAATTGTTATACCTTTATAAAATCTTTCTATGAAAAGTTGTTGCAGTAAAACATTGCTATATTAACTGTTTCGCAACATTAAAAATTTTTAATAGTAGTGGGCAACAAATCGAGAACTGTTGCCCTGGTCAACAGTATAGTCTGTTGACAGTGTGGCCTAATTATATGGGCAGAATTTTTAATCTGATCCATTCTGATCGACAAAGGTATAACAAACCAAATTATCAACTGAATCCTCAGACAATATTCAATACATTTGAATAAAAAAAGGAAAAACTTATGAATAACCATAGCCAATCCCTTCAAGGTTAACATTTATTTAAAAGATTGTTAAATATTAGATTTTAAAAATACTCTGTAGTCATAATATGACAATCAAGATTTTATACTGCAAGTGTATTTCCTAAGTATAGTTTTGTACATGTCAGTCAGAGGCTCATTCAGGAACAGATCTAAAATAAGGTTTGATTTTTTTGTATGAAATTGAAAAATGATTTTTTTTTATTACCCAAATATTTCCTTTTTTATACCCTACAAACATAGTGTGGGGATAAATGAAAATCACTCTGTCTTTATTTCTGTTCCTCTGTTCGTACGTCCACATACCTTGTGTGTCTTCTCCTAAGCCATTCAAAAGATTTTATTAAAACTTTACATGAACATTAGAAATAATGTTGAGATATCACATAGGAAACAGATAATCTGTGGGCTGGCAGGGGGGTATGGGGGGATAACTTTTGTGATTTTTGCTCCCAGTATATCTTGTTTATAATAGTTTATGTTTAAAGATAAAACATATATTAACTGAAAAACATATCAGCTGTATTTTGGACACCGCTGTGAGACTGGGTAAACTGTGTCTGTCTATGGTTCTAAACATCATACAAAAAATTATAACATATAATGTTTATACTTTTTATTGCGGATTTATTCTTATCAAAAACTGAAGTTTGGACTCAAGTATTCTGTAATACTATAAATATATTTTTTGATTATTTCGGTATTTTTCTGCATGTTTGCAACACTAATTTTCATAATGTTTAAATATATTGTACAATTTCTTAGTTATTTTGAAGTAGAATTCAACTTTATGTAAAAATGCTGTTTTTTTATTGGTTGAGGAATTCGATATTTTTTCCACTGAATAAATATATAAAGAAATGGACATAAAAGGCTTAATTTTGTTCAAATCAATGGTATTTTAAATCAGAGTATAAAAAAATGGAAATGGGCTTTATAATACTATGGTCCATCTGTTTAAGTTCAGGCTTTAAAAATTAATATAGTCATTTATCACGTTTACATGTTAAACTTCTAACTAACTTTTTCAACAGTATGACAATCTAATCATTTTCTGAGAACTATTTTTGTTCAAAATTTGCACAGTTCAGCTATTGGATGTCCAAAATGGCCAATAAGATTCTTGTTTACCATGATTTGGCTTCCAGTTGGCCATTTTCGCTTGTTTTCATAGTCATCAATTCACCACTGCTTTTTGAGATTCAGTGGTTGAATCACTTAACTCCATATAATGTTTTAGATAATTTTTTTATAATAATTTCATGCAAAAAAGCAAAACATTTACCTCTGCTTAAAGAATAAATGTTTTTAAAAGAATTTTATAAAAACAAAATAAATATCGTTATCTCTGCTTACAGCTGAAGAAACAAATAGAAAATAGGTCATATGAAAAGGATTTGTTTATATTTCTAACTTGACAAACTTGTTTGAAAATGGTTACAAAAAAATTTGACGTTTTAGACCATAATTAACCCTATATAAAAAAGACCAGGCCCCCGTTTCATAAAACAATCGTTAATTTAGCATGCATGTTAGTCCATTCACATTCTATGGCTAAACACGCACGTTAATTTTATGAAACGGCAGCCTGGATTGCTGATGCTTACATTGGAGGAACTATCTATTGTAATTATTATACAGGTATACAAAAACATTAAAATACTTCTTCTAAAATGAAATAAAGGAATTTTTATGATGTTGAAATTGTAAAGAAATTAAAAACATATTCAATCTTTGCTTTTTTGTAATTCAGTATTGACCAAGTGCCTTATGAACAAAACTTTGTGCCTTTATACAGTTTATATTGTTGGACCACATGAAATAAATTTTAGATTACACTGTTGTTTACTGTAATCTTGGAAATTAATGTCTAAAAAATATTATGAATATGATATATTTATCATATTTTTTCTTTTAAAATTTTTACACCTGATACAAATGGACTGATTCAGAAATTCAACTTCTGTCCTAGTAAAATGCATTTGGCAATCTCAGCGTCCTCATAAATGACGTCTTGACCAATGAGATTCAACCAGAACAATGACTTTTTCAGAATTCCGTTGCATTTTTGAAATGGTCCATTACCAGTACCATATATACCATATTGATAAAAAATATTATGGTACAGTAAACAGCATTTATGGGTAATCTACTTGCATGCTTTATGTTGTCATATTAAAAAAAATAATTGAGTGTTTATACATTTAAACTTGTCTTGAGAGACCATGGCTATGAGTGACCAACCTGTTTTAAGAGACAAATGTGTAGTAACCCTGATTTGTATCCAATTAATCTCCTTTTGAGATAACAAACTGTTTTGAAAGACTACATTGGATGTCTTAAAGGAACTGTTTTGAAAGACTTGATTTTGATGTCTTAAAGTGTAGTCCCTCAAGACAGGTTCCATTGTACTGTGTTTATTGGAATTGAAGTGCTTCCACTACCCCCATTAGAACATGTACCTTGCTGCAGGCAATAAGTGGTTTTATGATGGAGGTGGTCTTATCATGGATTGAAACACTAGTATTCATTTATGAAAGTGCAACACACTGAGTTCTTAACAGTGAAGTTAGCTTTATTTGGGAGAATCTTATACAAGGGGGGGACTTTTATACTAATTTCTGTAAAAATTTTGAAAATTCATTTAAAATGCTAGTGAATATGTAGTGGTTAACATACATTTTACAATGTAAAGTGTATGTTGCACAGTACTGGGTATGTATGATAGTTGAAGTAAACCACATAAAATGAAAGCATTGATTCTCCTATTCTAGTTACATGTATTATAAAAGAGGAGATGAGGTGGGTAAAAGAGTTTTTTTAAAATATATTTACCCTGTACATCATTGCGTTTTTTTATATTAAAAGCGAAGACATATAGTGAAGAACATGTGAACATTTTCTGGAAGGGGAGATAATAAGTATTTTTTGCTTGTTTTATTAACCTCATTGACCAATTACCAACTGCTGTAAGCTATGTCTTATATCTCGGGTAAAAAAAAAAGAATAATATTTGACTGATATTTTGTGTACAAATAGTTTTTGTTTATCAAAGAAATTTAAAATAAAACCATAGGGTCACCATTCAAATGTAAAATTTTTTGACATTTTTAAATCTAGATTTGCCCTTTTCTAGTGCTTTCTTTGCAATTTTTATGGCAAAATGTTGCATTTGACACACAAAAAATTTTATTACCATAATGACCCTATGTTTTTATTTTTAATTTTGCTTAAATATAATATGCAGCCTTATTGCACAAAATATTAGAAAATTCCTATGTTGAAAATCTGTTATAATTTAGACCCGAGAGCCTGCTTCATAAGAGTTTTCATAGACCAACTCATGTGAGTTTTGTATTTATATTTAAGAGTTTTATAGATATGTTTTTCTTTTTCTATGCTTCCATTTTTAACTTCCATTTTAATGCATATATTAACATATCAATGTTTTGAACAAATTTTATTGTATTAGCATATATACATGTGTCATATTTAGGTCCTTATTTGTACTATATTTAGATTAAATTTTATTTGTTCTATATTTAGAGAATTAATTTTATTATGTTACTACAAATAGATGTAACCATGATTTGTGATACTCATGTCAAAAAAATTATTTGCTTTATGTTCATTTTACCTGAATGTCTCAGATCGTCTAAATATGTTAATGGAAAATTAAATTCTTAGCTAATGCTAATTTAGTAATGAAAAGAAAATTGGTTAGAAATGTTTGAAAATGGAAACCAATTTAATTGAAAATATTGGAAAAAATGGTACCTTTATTTTAGGGCATCTTCAGCATATAAGATGGGAGGTGGGGGGCAAGCTGGGATTTTCATTGCGTAAAAAAAAATTTTTGGAACCTTCCTCTGAGAAAAATATTTTATTTGTTTCATGTGGGAAAAAATTCTCTTGGTATTTCACTTTAGATAGATTTACACTACCCAAATTCAGCGGTGCATTTTTTCTAGCAGGTGACAGTATAATTTTTTTTTCAGCAACACTTTAACAAAAAAAAAATTCTGTGATTTAGGCCAATAATTTTTTTTTTTCAAAAAAATCCCAGCCCTCCCTCAGATAAGAAAATGTTTGTTGCCTTAAGGCTCAGAAATTTAAAAATGCTTCAGGAATGGTTGTTACAAATGCACTGATCTATTAATTCCAAGTATTGTGTCACATGGCATAATTTAGAACACTTTCAAATGACTTAAGGGGGTACCCAACACCACCACGAAAATAAATTCCACTTGTTTAATTTTCTTTATATTTTGTTTAGACATTTACTTTGATGAAAGAAGGAAAACATGAAA
>JAULBM010033978.1:0-10988 GCA_032357055.1 Geukensia granosissima
CGGTACAACTCACCATTATAATGCTTCAGACCAAATATCAAATCAATCCAACATACACAAGCGGAGAAATCATTGACGAAAATTGACGGACGTACGTACGTACAAACGTACGTACAGACGTACAGGGGTAAAACTTAATGCCCCCGACGCCTAAAGGCGGGGGCATAAAAACTTTCAACAGAAAATAGTCAAAAGGGACAGTAGAGTGCAACGTAAACTCAGATGCTAAAATAGCAGACTACTTTTGTTTGTTTCTTACCATTTCTTTCGTTATTATTATCTGCACCAGAGCTCTCGGTCGTCTGCTGTTGAACTTGTAATTGAAACAAACTATTTAAACAGTTTTCGCACAAAGAATGTAAACACGATAGGAGTTTGGGGGATTTGTCTTTTAAATCAGTTGCACACAAAACGCATAATTTTAACTGGTCTGCTTCTTCTGTTTCGCCATTAAGTTCTTCGGTTTCTTCAGCCATTCTGATGCCAGCTGCAACCTATAAAACATAAAACGCGACCATTAAATGATTAATTCAGTTTTGAACGCCGAACAGCATGCCGCCATATTTTCTGGCCTCCTTCCGATAAATGACCTTCTTCCGGGTCAAAAGTTTAAAAGGTTAATGTACCATGGGGCCCGATGGGGAAGACGAAAACTAAACCTACATGTATGCACTTGCATTCAATAGCTATGATATGTTTACACACGTTAAATTAATTAGCCATTACATTTCACAGAAAAACGTGTGAAAAGAAAACAAAATTCACACAAAACAGAAAAAGTCCGTGATTTAATTTCTAAGAGAAAATCACGGTACTACATCCCAGTTGGTCTACAAGTTTCATTTGGTCTACTCCCAGTTCGTCTTCTTTAAAAAAAAATTGTTCCCATTTGGTCTACTCTGATAAAATAAGGGCTTTCCACAAGAGAAGAATGGAATATAACTTTATTTCACATTATATAATTTTTTATATCATTTTGGATGAAAAAATATTAAAAGTTTTTTTTTTGATGATTTTGTAAATTTGCTCTCAGCTGAGAGCAAATTTACAAAATCATCAAAAAAATGCATTTATTGAAAATTGAATTGTTCTATCTGGGATTAAAATGGGTTTCTTAGTCCCAGGTTCTATAAACAATCTTTTGTTGAACTGATCATCAAAATAATTATCAGTATGTATGTTGCACTCTTTTTAATTACAAAACAAACAATTAATTTTAGGTATTCAGAACTACAAAACAATTTAGAATTAACAATGATAATTAAATCCTAATTGTTATGTTGTGGAACTTAAGACAAAGGAGATTGATAAGTCTAAATGGATGAAGCCATTCCATATGAACTCAAAAGAGTGGTTTCCGATAGGCAATTTATCTACAACAACAAAAATTCTAACATCCAAAATACAGGAATTATCAAAAGATCAAATTATAATTGAAAATTAATTTCATATCTCATTTAAAAATAAAGAATTTTCTCAAAGTAGCCTGACCAAATGGGGAATAATATTTTTTCACAGTAGACAAACTGGGAGTAGACTAAATTGGAATAGACCAACTGGGAATAAACCGAAATCACAGGGACTCGGGAAACCTTTTTAATCAAATATGGGGGTTCTAGGTTTTTTTCGTTGCTGGCCATTGCCTAGAACCCCCATATTTGATTAAAAGGCTTTCTCGAGCCAATGTGGCGAAATGGGTAGACATTCTTAACAGACGACGGACGTAATTTTTTGTGATTGTTTCTTTTTTTTTAACTCGTCAGTGAAGAATTATAGTTCACTCGTTCCATTTCAAAGTCGTTCCATTGTAAACTCTTCCCACCGTTAACTCGCTACATTGTTATTAAGATTAGACAGTGCCGACTTGGTTGTGAATGGAACTGACCACTAACGCAAACCTTGAAATTCTTCAAAACAAGGATGTGACATATACGGGTACCGCGAAAGGTGTGAAATGCGTATTTTATTTACCAATTATCCTCGCAATTAACAGTCATTGATCTCCTTAGTATGACTTCTAAGTCAAAAAAAAAACGATACTTTTTAATGGTTTTCTCAAAAATAAAGGTAAAATTCTAACTGGGACTAAGAAACAATAAAAAGAAACAACCTTTTTAATCCCAGATTCTAATCAAATTATAATTACTTTGGTTGTAACGAATTTTCAGTGGAACAAGTTTACAATGGAACGAATTTGCAATGGGGCGAGTTTACATTGGAACGAGTTTGCATATTTTGGGACGAGCTTACCGTGATTGGGACGAGTTTACATTGGAACGAGTTTGCATATATTTTGGGACGAGTTTACATTGGAACGAGTTTGCATATTTTGGGACGAGTTTATACATTGAAACGAGTTAACTTGATAACGTCAGTGAATAAAGAGAAAAAGGACGTACTCGATTGTTGATACACTTATAAACAGTTTTTCCGTTAATCGTCAGTTTTCACTGTTACTTTTTTATGTGTCAGTTTTTCGTTGATTTTTAGGTGAGCTGTTGTCGTCACTTTGCGACCGTCGTTGGATGAACGATTCAGTCATGTTTGATTGTCATGTTACAGAAGTTCCTCCATAACAAAAGTTCCAAATGAAGAAATATTACATAATATTAGTTCATATTGAACTTTTATTGTAATATTTGTCCCTTATGGAAAAAACCTTATATATTCCCACAGGAAAAAGTATAATGAAATAATTTATAAGAAAAAATCCATTGGAACTTCTGTTATGAGGAACAAATATATGTTGACATGATGAGTACTTTTTAGACACAAGTGACTGACCTTTCAAGCTGTCCAAACAATCACGAGTTGTGGAATAGACTTGGTCCAAGTTGTCCAAACAATCACGAGTTGTGGAATAGACTTGGTCCAAGTTGTCCAAACAATCACGGGTTGTGGGAATAGACTTGGTCCTAGTTGTCATGTATATAATTCATTAAAAGATTAAATGAGTGAAAACTTTCTAATTCAATTATATACAGGTTCGTAAGCAAAAGAATAACAAAATAGTCGCAAATATCAGAAACGTATATAAACCAAGTTATCCAGTGTATAACCATCGTTTTATTTTGTTAATTAATGTAATAGAGGTCCCTTCAAATGAAATTCAAATTATCAGATGATCTATATATAGTAAGTTTTTCGTGAATTAATGCCAGTTATTATATATATGTTGTATGTTAAATAGTTAATCCGTAATTGGACATATTGTGTTGATACGTGGGATTTAATCAATTTACTTATCTAATTTACCGGTTTACCGAATTTATGTTTTATCTAATCTTATCTGGATTATATACTGTGTTGCCTTGGATACATTGATCTCTTTATTGTTGTTTTGTGTTATAAATATATATATATATACATATATTTGTTGATATTTTATATTTGGAAGTCAAAATAATTTTTTTAGTTTTTGATCTTTATAGTTAGGTAAATTAAGACTAAATAAATTAAACGTTTAAGTGCCTGTTCAACGCAATGTGACTCAATCCATATTTTTCCGTAATTATAAATGTAGTATGAACAGGCCCTAAGTCACAACCCTAACGCTAGCGTGAAAGCAACAGGTTACCTACATTGTGGTTTAAGTTGATCCAGATTAAGTTCATCTGGATTAAGATAAGCCTAGTGTTAGGCATAATTTTAATTGTTTACTCAAAAATAAAGGTACTGAAATTCTAATCAAATTATAATTACTTTGGTTGGAACGAGTTTACAGAGGAACAATTAAGTGAAGTTAACCTTTTTGTTTTAGAAGTGGTATTTGCCATCTTGTTTCCGTATTACCGTGACGCCAATTTCACCGGTTATATCTACAAGCGTGAACAGGAATGTATTTTACAATTTTAAGTGGAAATTTGGGGTAAATATCAAGAAAATCATACGCACTCTCCGTAAGAAGCGCGCCTTCAACAACGGTTGAATCCCACTCATTGTGACGAGAGCTCGAGATCGACTCAAACACACCGGCAAAACATGTTTAAGTAAAATTATGCAAATCTTATCTCAGTGTTATACATATGAATATAAAAAACAATGGGCCAGGCAGGTTATATATGTTATGTGGTTTAACATGTTTTGCTGATATCGACCTCCCAAATCGAGGCCAAAGACAAAATCAAAGTAATCAATATCAAGTTGTAGTAGACATAGATACTATGTCTACTACTATTAAAACAATACAAAACTACACCAAATCTAATTAGAGGACCAACAGTAAGAGTTGAAAAAAAACATACAAAATTAAGATATCTTTAAAAAAATCACACCATTGCCGAAAGCATGCTCGGGATGCAATGTCCGATGATAAAACCGCGAGATGGCATTTAACTAAGAACGTCCGGAGATTTAAAGTCATAAAAAAAAACAAAAAACAAAAAACAACAAAAAAAAAAAAAACAAAAAACAAAAAAAACAAAAAACAAAAAACAAAAAACAAAAAAAACAAAAAAAAACAAAAACAAATTCAGGAAAACAAGATAGGTTGCAATGCAACTATATTAATATCTTCGAATTTAAATACAAGAGTCAATATTATTTCTCCTGACTCGTCGGTCAAGTTACTATAAACAAATAAAAAAAAAACAAGGCTTCACCAAACATTTATCAATTATCAACATTGATTGTCTGCTTATTAATTTACATCAAATCTAATACAAGTCAATATTTTTTTTTGTCCTGCATGCTGTCGGTAAATTTTCAATTTTGGCACTTGCACGAAACATGGTTTCCTTTGGACATTAATGATATTTTTACGCTAAATCCAGCCGGACATGTTTTTATTGATATTAGCTTAAGTTGACCATGTCTGTTATCAACTAGATGTCTCTTGTTTTATTTGTTTTTGTCTGTGTTTTATGTGTAGACTTCAAAACTTAAATCGCATGCAGTTGGTTTTATAAGTTGAGTTTTTATGTCGTTTTTGTCACACCACCGTCCCAGGTTAGGTAGAGGGTTAAGTAATCACAAACATGTTTAAAACATTCAAATGACAGAATTACAATCTCACGAGTAAATTAAAACGTAAACAAAGTTTTAAAGTTCACAATTTCTATAGATTGATATTGAACAATTTATATCCATACCGGTTACATAGTATGTAGTAAGTTTGATATTACAAAAGGGTACAAATAAGCAAACAAAATGGTCAGTTGTTTGACGGGAAATGAATCTCCATATAGACGTTTCATCAGCATAGTATATATAAGCATGTTATATATATCTCAAAATCCACGAAAAGAGAATAATGATTTCATTTAAAATAAAATACCAATTGCATATTAATAACATCATATGCAAAGAAAAAATGGGACTATTGAATGGTTCAAACGAAATAGGTTCAAAAATTGGACAGCAGTTATCAGCTATCCATGCAGTTTCAGTTTACCTATGATTGGATTAAACTTTTAAGACACGGTACACATTACTTTTTATGAACCAAAAGGACACCTTCTCGGTAAAAAAATTAGAATTCTGTCTGCAAGATGAAAAGGATATTAATAGCACATGAACGGCAATACTAAAAAAATATATTATCTCTTTCGATTTCTATGGAATGAATACGACCAATTCGAAGACTTAAGCCGAACGAATCGTGACTAATAAAAGTATAAATTAACTTATTGTGTCATCTAGGAATTGCTTATAATTGACGATTTTGTTAATATTTATATAAAATGGTATTAACGAACTGGAAGACTAATTTCCTCGTAATCTTCTATGTTTTGAAAACAATATGCAAGACGTAGCAAAACGTATGTTAGTTTATAAATTACGTGTTTGATATCGAAGTTTAAGCGAGGGAATTAAATAAAATTGAAATATCAAACTACTGATGTCTGTGGTAGCATGTCGTACATGCACCAACCCGATTTCTACATCTTTCAGATGTGTGTAACCAGGCGCACATGAAACTATGAATAGATTTGGCCGGGACGAGGCAAAGGACCAGATAATAATACTCAATGCCAAATGTAAGAACTGCCACTTTCTTTAATTATTGTTCAGCCTTTTTTTATAAGTAACACATTAATGTCAAGTGTGGCGACTGACATCAGTTCACAAACAAAATCGGCTTTTGTTACCAAAAAGCTCTTAAATAACGTGTACAATAAATTGCGATATGTATACATCACCGCTGGGGCAGCTGGAATGTTGCTATACTTACAGATAATCACTTAGTTAATATTACTGTTAAGCACTGTTGCTTTAAGGGAACATTACAATATGAAGAGTATATTTATATACGGCAAAGAGGTGATCTTTCCCTTGTTGAGGATAGCGCTTACATTACAGAATTATCACATTCATGTTTTAAACAGTTAAACTATTTTTCATTGTATATACAAATACGATATTATGTAGATTCACGAAGAATTGAAACACACTCCTCGGTAAAATGTATTATTGTTAACATTGATGAAGACCATGCACTCGTCACAGGAAAGTCCAGAATACTGATCGATTTTTGAATCATGTCAGAAACAATGAACTCGATTCAAACGAAATGCTTTATCCCAGAAAATCACCTAAGGTTTGAAGAATTGTTTTTCGTTTGTAATTTCTAATTTTTTAATTAAAGTAATAACAAATATGAGAGTATACAATTGCATAATAAGTTTATTTCATCAGTGACCTTATGAACAAATAGCAGCAAGTTTGAGTGTTTTCACATTTCAGAAATGATGTCTCGCCAAGTCTGACGTGACTACATATATCTGAAGGTAGGAGGGCAATTAAGTAAGGAGCGACAGGAGTTTCATCATTCGACAGAAATTAATTATGTAAGAGTAGCTGGATAAGTCTTTTTTTAGATGTTTACCATTTGCCTGTTTCAATGGTAGAGTAATTAATTTTCCTTTTTATGGTCATTTTGATTACTGTTTCTAGTAACAAATAGCTCATGGAGTTCAAGCCTTTGTCCTTTTTGTTTTCGTTTTATCTTTTTAGTTTGTTTGAATTTGTATTGTCTGTTGGACTATGCACCTTTGATCTCTCACATGGGTATTCTACACTTGGCTTATTGCAAGGACAGAAATCTTTTTTTTAATTTTATGATATATACAATTAACAATCGTTGACTTAATTAATCTTTTAAAGGATTCCCCACATCGGAATTAGAAAAAGATAAATAGAATTATTATATACCAAATGCCTTACGCCAGACAACACGGATAGAAACCAGTAAACTTACATGTACAGCCATAATTGCAAACTTGTCAGCAGTTAGTCCCATGCTCGTAAACTAGTTTTGGCGGACAGAAATGTAAAATCTCAATAACAGTTATGCAGGATAATAATGATAAGCAACAAAATACGCACTTAAATTAAGTAACCATATGGACTGAAATATCAAAATTAAAACACCAGCAGGTGAGTTCAGCCAGTGTATTTTGACTATAATTATACTTAACAAGGCATAGAAAGCTCTGCACTTAACGACCGGAACTATAGATTTTATTGATTTCTTAAAGGACACTGTAGTGCAAATAAATAACTTAACTTGTATTTTGCAAATATTCCAGAACTGAATGAGTAATGAGTGAAATTCTTTTTGACTATTAACTTATTCTGTTTTGACGATTAACTAATTCTGTTTTGACGATTAACTAATTTTCTTTTGACGATTAACTGAAGGGAATTCGACAGACACAGCGATCTCGAGAAGATGACACACACACACACATATATATATAAAACTAAAAACAAAAAAACTATGAACAGTGGGGACCCCATAATAAACAATGATGAAATCAGGTGGTCCGAAAGGGTAAGCAGTTTCTGTCTCTTTAAAGACACCCGCCGCATTGTCCATTTTCAAATCCGGAAATAGTCAGGTATACTAATCATGGGATTTAGCTGAAATATTAAAAAAACTTTAAGAAAGTTTTTTAATTTAACTATGCTGTAATATAAAAAAAGTTTATGGTTTGACTGTACATACAATATTAGGTCAATGTCTGAAAAATATCAACTTTTTTGTATGAGGCTAAGAAACTGGGGAAGGGCGAGGTTTACCGACTAGCAAAAGAAGTACTCAAATACAGACAAGTCGGAATGGGAAGCCAAATCCGATGGCAAGGACCACTACTAAGTGCTTTACTTTTCAAAGCCTTTCCGTATTTTCAGTGTTTTAGAATTCAAGCGAATGCAGCAAATATCTGTAAAATATTTTTTCAGACAAGTCTGACAACTGGGCTGGTGAATACCCTCGAGCACCAATGTTCCACCTCTTTCCACCAGCAGAGGTATCGACCCAGTGGTTTCAAAATACAAAATTACCTATGTTAAGTAATTTGGAAAATTTAGGTATGCTACATGTACATTTAAAGGAGTAAATCTCATCATTAGCATTAGAACCGAAACATAAAAGTCAGAGGTTCAAATATAGCAAAAGAAGCACTCAAAGCCAAATCCGACTGAGTGCCTTTCTTTTCGAGGCCTTTTAATTTTATATAGCATCTTGTACGTCTTCATTTTAATATCAGCTACTATTTCTGTACTGGCGATTTAGCATTTGCATGAACACACATAGAAGCATCAACCGCATCGGTGGTGTAATGGTACGCGTGCTCGCCTCGAGTGCGGAAGGTCGTGGGTTCGATCCTTGGCCGAGTCAAACAAAAGACATTAAAATTTGTATTCGCTGCTTCTCCGCTAAGTACGCAGCATTTAGAAGACTAGTCAGCCCAGAGTCAGACTAATGTTTCTGGGTAAAGTGGACTGTTGCGGACTGCTGCTTTCGTGAGCTAGCACGTAACAAAATCATGTTCAGCGTGTCGGTCTAGTAAAAAGCAGGGTTCATCCATCATCACTCATCATTAAATATGATCTCGCCTCGAATACGCATGAAATAGTTGTAGTATAAGTTTGGGCTTAGTTAAAAGAATTGAGACATTAGCGGTATTATGAAAGAAGGAATATGGAATACATGCTAGAAAGTTACGATCCACATATTTTGTAAGTTCATAACAAAAATTCAAATACCAAATTTTACTGTGTGTAAAGCGCTTTTCTGGAATCACCTTCATCAGACATGCTAGGCGTCAAAGTTAAAAAGATTATTATTTAAACTTTTTGAATTTCTAGTTACATTCATTGACCAAATAATGAAACATAGTTCATGACGTAATTAACTCCAAACTCCAAATATAAAGTTATCAAACAGGGAATTTTGCAAATAACAATGTTATGGAAATATGTTAACTGTATCTTTCCAACAATCATTCCTTTACCCGAAAATACATAAGAGCATTTGCTAGGGGCAGAAATTAACCAGGACCTAAATGGAGTTTTTGATATTGAAGAATTTTCATATTGTTTAATGCATCATTTAACTAGGTGGAAACATTTAGTTCGTTTGTGTGTTTTTTTTTTAGGTTTAACGCCACTTTCAACAATCTTTCAGTCGTATTGCGGCCAGTTTTTCTGGTGGAGGAAGCTGGAGAACCTGGATAAAACCGGCAACCTTGAGCAGGTAACTGACAAACCCCATCAAGTGCGATGCGAATTAAGCACAACCCATTTTTTTGGCGCAAACTCACGCCGTATAGTTGATAGTCTACAGTGATCTCTACAGGTAGGTTTAATTAAACCACCCAGCCCCCGGTGACATTTAAATGTTCATGAACTATATGTTGCTCTGTCAAGTTTGTAGTTGGAAAGTGTTGGAACAATGAATATTTCATTGCGGAGAACAGTATTACTGGCTGATTTATTTGCAGGAACAGACAAAGTTTTGTGAAGATCTTACTACATATTCTCAAAGCTGTTATAAAGGTGGTAGACCTGGTTTGAGGGAGATAACTCTTGAAATCAGTAATTTGTTAATATTATTTTGTTACATAAACAGTTCTTTCAGCATTAATTGATACAGATCAAAATCGATCTTTGTTCATAAGATGCTTACATTAGATATATAAAAATGGTTGACATAAACATACCAAAGATTGTCAAAAGTTATGTCCCTTTACATAGGTCTACTCCCTTAATACAAAAAATAATGTTGTCTAAAATGCATTTTCTCTGTAAGCAAATATGTTGTCAAGATACAAATTTACTGTAAAAACCCGAGATTTTGGTAAGCTTCACCTCCACTAAAACTACAAGTGTTAAAGGTAGCGATGAAAGTTTATTGTAAGTTGATGGTTGTGATTTCACAACGAAACTGTGTTTCAGTCTTTCGTTGTAACATGAGGAAATTTTAAAACAAGATGGCACAATACTTGCCAGGTCACCAAAATGATTACAATTCATTGATGAAGGTCTAGAAAAATATAACATATCTTGTACCTAAAATTCAATGTTAAAGCACTCGCTTGATCAGATGGTAATCAAGAAGTCGCATAATAAAAAAAAGAAATTTTCTGTTAAACTACAAATGCTTTAAAGGAAAATCGCTAAAGGAATTGCGTCACAAAGGAGTAATATAATTTAAGGCAAGCATTTTCTAAATTTCGAAACCTTTGGCACAATATACATCTCAGGGTAATAACTGAGCTTTCTCTCAGTTTCTTATTTCATAGGACCTGAGAGGATTTCATCCAAAAGGAATTATGTACATTAAGGCAGCCTGCTTAGCCCAGCACCAAGAGGCGTTATTGAAAATCCGAAGAATTTAGCACCCAAAGTGTAATCAATGACCAATTGAAAGTTTAATTTTTCTTTGTCTAACGATTGCTGATTTGTTCTATACATCACTCACATAGGCATGTTGAAAAAGCTAAAATGATATAATGATATAACTTAATCTTAAAATGCAGCTCCTAGCGTATTGTGAATTTTAGTTCACGAAGGCGCTTTTTACGCAGGTGATTTTTATGGGTATGGTTGACTTTTTTAGGAAAAGTTTGTCGTCTGTCCGGCTTTTATTCCATAATCTTTTTAATTATATAATTTGATGAAGAGCAAACTCCCGGAGCAGTTCCAGTTCCAGTCCGCTGTACGGACCTACACTAATTGATGGAGTGATGAACGCAGTTACG
>JAULBM010033989.1:0-10988 GCA_032357055.1 Geukensia granosissima
AAGTTCCCCGCTGGCGGCCATGTTGGATGACGGATCGGCACCAAAGTAAGAACACTTGGTCAGCACCTTGTAAGAAAAATTCCAGCCATGTTTGGTTTCAATCCAGGCAGAAAGGCAGTAAGACCAAACATTAAAACTCAACTGTATCAGATTGCATTTATGTTGTAGTTGTCACAACTGTTGCATACAAGGCCACGACAATTTTTGTTTTTATTTTCAGGTGGTGCAAGTTCACTTAGAATTTTTGTCTCGGTTAGATTATTGTTTAGTTAGTTAATTTTGGGCAGCAGCAGCGTGTGTGGATTTTTCTTGGTGCAATTAATAAGATAAAAAACACTTTGTCATCTAAATATTTTAAAGGAACATATGTAATGCTGGAATATTTTTTTAAGTTCAACTTCGTCAGTTTACTTTTTTCGACCAAATTCAAGACATGTTTTTTAAATCCCTGGCCCACCCTTCCCCTAACAGAATCAAATGGTTTTAAGTTCAACCTCGCCAAATTGATAGTTTTCGACTAAAATCAGGACATGATGTTAAATCAAAGCCCCACCCATACCCCTAACAGAACCAAATGCCTTGTTCTTAATTAGATATCTCCATCAGCTAACTCAACACACTTCTTTTATTTCTCTTTATAACATATAATTACTATACGCGGTACTTAAAAAGAGTTAAAATTGATGAAAACTATAGGACTACCCTCGGAGTCTACGTGCGCGTTCGCAGCTATTTCTCAGAAACTACTAAAAGACCTATACTAATTATTCATAGTATGCAGATGCATTAGGGTGCAACACACTGGCACCACAAAAATTGAGGTCACATGACCCGTATTTTTTTATGGTTGAATGACTTCGAATCCGTTTGGGGTTCGATTTGATGTTAGATACTACATGACCTACAATCATGCAACTCCATGCGCGGATTCAAGGGGGGGGGCGCACCCGGCGCGCGCCCCCCTAAAAACGAAAAAAATATAATTTTTTATTCTTAATTTTCGTGATTTCTATGAGCTTCCGAGGGGGCTTTCCCCCCTGGTCCCCTAAAAAGGCACTGACCTGGACCAGCGCCCCCTAACGTAAAATCCTGGATCCGCGCCTGAACTCTATGTGAAGATCTTTCAGCATCCTTCCCAAATTAGGTCCTTCTGGCCTACATTTCACTCTTTATTGACCCAGGTTCATATTAGGGTCCGAGTTTAGTTCTAAAGTACTACATGTATGTGTCCTACCATCGTATAGCTTGGTGTCTGAGTTTAGTTATCAGGTACTATTTGTCCTACCAGCATTTAGCTTGTTGTGTGAATGCGTCTTTGGGAATCTGTCAGCATCCCACTCAAATTAGACACTTTGACCTACATTTCATGCTTCATTGACTCAGGATCACTTTTCGGTCTGAGTTTAGTTCTTTCTAAGGTACTGTGTGTCCAACCATCATTTAGCTTGGTGTGTGGATGCGTCTTTGGGGGTCTGTCAGCATCCTACCCAAATTTGGTTTCTTCAAGGTACTGTAGCTATCATTATTTATCCCCGGCTTAGTAAAAATCTCGGATTTTGATTGGCCGACGTCACGTATAAAAAAAGCCATATACCCGGGCGTTGCTAACCAATATACCCGGGTTGTTGCTAGCATGGTTTGTGACGTGCCCGTTCACTGTAGAATGACTGTGGTCTCCACACTTCGATTCACTTTGATTTTCAATGGAAACAGAATTCTGTAAAAGCACTTGTATTTCAGTCATTTGATATTATCATTTACTTCTCATTTGATTCTCTGTATCACTGTCATATTTAACTGTTTGATGAAAATGTCTTGATGACCGAAATCTTCATGAATGGAATTCCTGACCTATTTATGTAAATTACCCACGTCGACGTCACATTACGTATTACGTTGCAGCGCATGATGTTTACCGGCAAAACAAAGTAGGCTTTGTTTCTCGTAGTATTCATTATAAATATCATACATTTGGGTAGCTGTAGGGTTCTACCAATGATAGTACCCTACACTTTGCAAAAGGATATCCAAATTTTCCAAATTTAAACTTTATTTTGCTTAACGGTAATAAAAACGTTACTTTTAACTTGTCCCTAGAAAGTGCGATTTAGACTAAGACCAGGGGATACATTCGTCATCTACGTTTATATCCGTAGATATGGAGATTTTAACACCCTTCAGTACCCTGTACACCCTTCGGTTTCGCCTCAGGGCGTACTTGGGCACTTCAAGGTGTTAAAATCTCCATATCTACGGATATCAACGTAGATAACTGATATTACCTACAGTGCTAAATAATTTCATGTGTTCTTTTGGTTTTATATGACCGAAGCTTCAGAATATTTATTTACTATACATATGATTTTCAGCTCCATCTAATAGCTACATAGTTCCATCATTTTGAGAAAACAAGCTTTTATCCTACATCCTTATATAGGCAGTTTTTTTTGTTTTTTTTTTTTACTTACAATGGCATTTTACATAAAAACTAGTTGTACTTGTTTTGATTGATGCCATAGTTAGAGAAAATCTGGTTTTCTCATCAACTGCGTTTGAGGTTTGAACGAGAAATTTTTATCACGTGTTTTTTTGTTCTTTTGTCTTTTGTCATGAGGCTGTCTCGGGTTTGGAAGACGATTGAGCGCTCAAAAATTAGTTAAACCCCGCCATATACTTTATATGCCTGTCCGAAATGAGGAAACTGTATAATTGGTTGTCGTTGTTTGCGTATTGTTTGTTTTTTATGTTTTTTAGTAGATTAGATCTCAGTTCATTATTGTAGGCCGAAATGTGACATGCAGAAGTTTAAATTGGCTGTCGCGTGTTCAATCATACTACATTCATTAATTCAAGATATCTCCTATTAAAATATTCTGTGCTTTACTGCAAATTCCATGCTTGCATTCTGTTGTAGCTCTAACTACACCACATTCTTCTATTGGCACAGAGAATATTGCTCCCGACCATTGGCATCACCCAACAAAATAAACAGTCTGGAATCTTTCACGTAATTTCACAATATGAAAATAATGCACCTGTATCAAAAATTCCTAAAAAATGCATATCATATGAGATATTCCGTGTGATAGGAAAGAATATTTGTGTTCTTGTCAAAAATGGCGGAATTTGAATTAATTGAACTTCATACGTATGATATTTAAACAAAGTACATATCATAAATTAATTAATAAAAAAGAAATAAAATTATACGGAATTATCATCACGAAATGATGATAGACAGACATTTTATTTTAAGGGATATTTATACAGTAAATCATTAAGAACGTGCAAGTTTACCAATGTTATATAAACATGGAGAATTTTAGTATGCTATATATACATTTCAAGGAGTTACCTCTAATCAGTAGCATAAGAACCAAAACAAGTCCGAAATCCAAACACAGTAAAAGAAGTACTATATCCAAAGAAATCGAAATAGTGCGCCAAATCCGCAGTAGGGTCAACTACTAAGTGGAATACGTTTCGAAGCATTTCTGTATAGTTGATGATTTAGATCTTAAACAAATGCAGCAAATTATTTTAAAAATTTATTTGATAAATTTCATGTTAAACAACTTGGCTTGTGAATACCCACGGGAACTTTTGATCCTCCACCAGGGGCATCCACCCAGTCGGTTCAAAATCAAGTTTACCAATAGTGAATAAACATGGGGAATTTTAGTATAGTATATGTACATTCCAATGAGTAACCTTTTATCAGTAGCATCGGTAGTCCGAGATCCAAACATACAAAAAGAATTAAGTATCCAAATCTAAACAAATGGAAATCCAACGACAGTGACAACTACTAAGTGTAATACGTTTCGAAACCTTTCTCAATTTAAAAGGCTTTAGAATGTCAAAATCATAGTGAAAATAAAAAAAAATAAATAAATGTAAAGTTTTACTCTTCTTCTGGGAAAAACTACGGTTTTAAATGAAAAGCTTGAATTTTTTTTATGGATAAACCCCTTTATAAACTATGCGCTAACAGTGGAGAATACCCATGTGAGAGATTAAAGTGCATAGTCCAAAAGGAATAGACAAATTTGGAGCAAACTAGAAGATAAATTGAAAACAAACAATAAATGTTGGAATACACGAACTCTGATCCAAAATAAATCAATGAGTGCAAAAGTAGGCTGTAATATACATGAAGCATGGTGGAGGATCATATTATTTGGTTCTCCGCTTTCCTATGGTTTGGTTCTAATGCTTCTACTGTGAGGTTAATCATCGAAATACGCATAAAGCCTATCAAAATTTCCCATATTTATTCAACATCTGCAAAATACAAAATCACCAATGTTAAATAAATATTGAGAATTTTGTTTGCTATTTATTCATTTCAAGGAATATCCTCAGAACAAAATCATTGTAAGTCCCAGGTCCAAACATAGCAAAAGAAGCACTCAAATCCAAACAAATCAAAATGGAAAGCCAAATTTGACGGTAGCGACAACTACTAAATGCAGTATAATTCGCTACATTTCCCATCTTTTCAGTGGTTTAGAAGGCAAGACATACAACTTGGCTGCTGTATTCCTTCGCGGACATGATCCATCAGCAGAAGTGCGTCATGTCCCGATTTCTTTATATTGCCAATGTAAATGTAAAATTGAGATGTGCATACACCGTATCAAAATTCACCATATTCATTCATTTCTGGCAAATTTGTATTTTGTCCTTTTCTATGCAAATACCATACAAAAGATTATAATATTTGTGGGATATTTCAAACTGCAGCAAGAACATTTTAGTTCTTATTTTTTTCTATCATGTAGCATCTTGTTTTGTTAAACGGATAATTTATCATGGAATGACCATTAATAAATAAATTTGCAATATTCATTAAGAATATTAACGTCATTCAAATGTAATTTTGTTTCCTTAAAACATCATTTTGGTGGTTGGAAAGACTTATCCAACAGCCCTACTAGATGTTTATCTTGATGTTAACAGTATCGTTCTACCAATAAAACATGATTACAATAGAAAGTCATTTGTAGCAAGTGTTTAAATGGTTGACAACTGAACATAAAAAAGATTTTGATCAGTTTAATAGTGAAATAAACGAGGTCATGTTTCAAAAAAAATTTTTAATACATCTTAAAAAACATCATTCTACCTTGCTGTCCACATTAAACCCTTTTTAGGATAGGTTATTCATGTAATACGCAAAACTAACAACTTTTATACAAATAAAAATATTGTAACAACTGGAGTATTCGCAACTTTAAAAATTTATTCTTAGCTGATTTTTGTGTTCAGATTCGATTATTTCAAAAAGATCAATTTCCAAGCCTTTGTTCGTTTTTTTTTTCGTTTTATCTTTTAATTTGTTTCAAAATTGTCTGGTCTCTTTGAACTATGCACAATTGATCTCTCAGATGTGTATTCTCTGGGATACTGGAATTATAATGCCATGGCCAAACAAAATTAAGCATAGAAATAATGTAACTATATAACGTACAGCTTGTCAATTATTCAAATTCTTCTGTACGGAATGTCAGAGCTGGGAAAAGTGAAATAGCTTGGCTAAACTTCTTGTTTCCGATTTCTTATTGAACTGAATTTAATTTATGAACCGGATTTACCGGAAATTATGTGCAATAACGATTATAAGCGAGTACTAAGCATTTTAATCGGTAGCGATTTTTAATATTCAACGGGAATTCTTGACACTGCTGAAGTCTCGACCCACAGAGCTTAAATTGCTTGTTCTTCAGGTGGTGGATACCATAGGCCCTTTAGAGGTTTGCCAAAACATAATAATTAACTGTATATAATATGCACCATCCATCAAAACTGTGCTTCCGATGAAGAGTTGAAAGTCTGTAGTAGCATGAGTAAGTACGATTTTTTAAGTTAAAACTTCTGTCGAAAATGACAAAGCCGACCGGCCATGAATTAGGGCAAAGTTACGAAGTTCAGAATATAGGTCAAATATAAGTGTTCCTGTCAAAAACGAGAATGGCTGATACTCTATTCTATGTGAATTTTTAGTAAAGTGCAGAAAAGAAAATATACAATGCTCTTGGCTTGAGTTATGCCATATATTATTGCACAGTAATTTCCAGTAATTATTCTAATTAAATTCTAAACACCTCAAAAACGGAGAAGGCTCCTTGGATTTCCTTTGTCTCGGTTCTAATGCTAAAGATGAGAGATTACTGCTTGAAGTGCACATATAGCATATCAAAATTTGTTAAACATTTGTAAACTTGTATTGTAAAATTCCATGCTTCTATTGGTGAACCAGAGGTCCCTGTGACTATTCACCAGCTCAGTTGTCTGACCTGTCTATCTTAAATTTAACATGTATTATTGTACAGAAATTTCCAGAAATAATTAAATTCTAAAGTCCTCAAAAACGGATAAGGCTTCAGTGCTTGTCTTCCACAGGATAGATATCTTTCTCACTTGATTTGACATTTTTTCCCTTGGTTAGTATATGGCTACTTCATTCTACAAGGTTTTGATCTCGGATTTCTTATACCCCCGTTCTAATAATGCTACTGATGAGAAGTTACTATTTGAAAAGCGCATACGGTATATAAAGATTTACCATATTTGTTCAACATTGGAAGAAAAAACTTGGATAAATTATTACCCATAAAAGGCACTACAGTAATGGTTGACACAAAGAGTATAGTCTTCGTTACCAAAAAAACGACAAATGATGGGACATTTTTCAAATACTCTCCTTCCATATATGTACAGCATAAACATTGGATTCTTAGTTCTCTTGAAAAAGAAGAAATAAAATGTTTTGATTTTTACGATTATTGCAGAGCTTACGACAAGGTTTGTCACAGAGCTTTGTCGCATAAAATGAAAGTGTATGGAATAGATAGAAGTCTGTTAAAATGATTTGAAAACTAGTTGCATGCAAAAAAACAGAGTGGACGTAGCCGTTTTGAAGGCCTCGCTGTGACTTTGAAATGAAGAACATCAATCAAACCTTTGCTTGGAATTTTCTTGTACATATGAGATTTTTGTGTCATCAAATTCATATCCCCCCTTTTTTCTATAATAATTCGTCTTTTTATTGCGATGTTTCAGCTAATGTGCCAAAGGGTTCAGTTATGGATACTCACTTTTTCGTTATTTATATTAATGACAAAGCTAGAAATTTTACTTCTCTTGTTTTTAAACTTGCTCAACTTCCCAAAATCAAATCTGCTGCCTTAAGAAGTTGGACAAACAGTCCTCTAAATGGCTTATGAATTTTAACCTAAAATGATTAAAGCATCCCGTAACAAAATATCATAACATTTGGGAGTCAAATTTAATGGTGATGCAAAATGGAATAACCATGCTAAAAACATAATATAAAATGTGAAGAAACATTAATGTACTGCGAAAACTTTAATATCAGCTTTGTCGAAAATCTATAAAAATCTATATTTAATCTTTTTAAGATTAGTTTTGAATATGCCAATGAAGTATGGAATATTTGTTGAATAGAGTTCTCAAACAAATAGGAAAATTTGCTACTGTAAGCCTCCAAAATAGAAACAGGTTTACCAATATTTACAAAATTGACTTTGTATAAAGAAATCGACCGAGAAACTTTAGGAGGAGAAAACTTCAGATGTTTTAACATTCAAACGAAAAATGCACTATATTACCAATGCAATCAGAGTCCTCCAAATATACAAAGTTCGTTATCCTTTGTAAAAGTTCCAAGATATCGCTAACACTCGAATCGTATATTTGTTCGACAATGAAACAATTGAATAGTCTAGATTAAACTGAAAGAAATGATCATTCCATGTAAAAAAAATAACTTGAAATAAAAAGGCACATCACCACAGGAAAAAAATGTCTAATGGTCCACGGAAATTAATATAATTCTTACCCAATTTAGACGTTCAGCTTCGTTACTGAATTTTGCAAAATATTGTTTGAAAATTGTAAATTCATTACTGAGCTCCTTATATATAGAAATTCAGAACTTTCCGTCGATCAAAATGTTCGAGTTTTCAAACATGCCCAAGATGTAATTTGATAATCGAAAAGGTTCCTTGTCGCATAGTATATTACCAAGAAATGACTTGCATGACCATAAAATTGGGTTACTGATCTATTTATTATGTTATGGAGACAACTATATAAGTTTGTGTAAATTGTGTGTTTGTCCTACCCATTTTGCTTAGAGTAAATAAAGTATGTTTACACTAAAACACAGAAATATAATGGGGTCTGTGTAAGGCTCCTTAATAACAAGGGAAGTTGGAAGGTTTTAAGGGAAAATTTGTAAGGCGGATCCATTTGATATTTTATTGGATCTGGTATAGTTATAATATCGTCTTTGTTGACTCTAAGTTAGTGTCGTTCTATTAACATAGGCGCATTCCAGTGATTTGGCAAATTTGGACCTGTGTACGTGTTTCATGACAATGTTGTATATGTCTCTTTTTACACTATATTACTTCAAATTAGGATATAAATTTTGCCTAGGGTCGGTTATTGTGTACGGTTATTAAACTTACACTATGAATATACTGGCACACAAATATGTTACATCATCGAACTTTGACCAGCCGGTATATTATGATACATAAATTATCTCCTAAAATTATAATAAATTACAGATATTTATAAGTCGTTAGATATCCAATTTAAAAATTAACAAAATAAAATTATTCAATTGACGAACTAACAAAATAAATGATTTGTCATAAAATTGAAAAACTATTCTTGTTCCATTCATACCGGAAGAACGACCATGGTTTGTCTGTATCAAGTTTCCGTTAATAATTGAAGTTCTGTCCAATGTTGCTGTCTAATTGGTAGTCGCAATACCTAGCATTTTATCAATCAATGGCAACAAGCTAGTACTGCTTACCACTTTCGTTGAAGCTGGGAACACTAACGCCAAAACAAGGAGTCTTCTTGATCTAGCACTTACATCAAAGCAAGGACTCAACTTGATCTGACATAAGGTAAAGTAAGAATCCTTCTTGATCTAATACTTAAGTCAATGCAAGGAGTTTTCTTGATCTAATACTTAAGTCAATGCAAGGAGTTTTCTTGATCTAACAAGTACGTCATTGCAATTCAATGAGCCTTCTTGAACTAACACTTACGTCAAAGCTATGAGTCTTCTTGATATATCATTTTCATTGAAGCTATATGAATAATATTGATCTTGGTCGTCTGCAAGACATGAGCTTTAGGCTTTTTTAGGCTTTATCACGAAATTCGAGTTAAAGAAGAACTCGTTTGCATTACTTATACCTCCAGCATAACATTGTTTATTTTCTTATATAAGCTGTCCTGAAATCCATAAGTTTATAATATTTGGCGCTTCTTCCATTCCAATTTTATAATTGTTAAAATATGTCTTCATCATTATGCAATGATGCAGGTGAGTATCTTTATTATTGTAGTCGGGAGAAATCAAGAATTGATTGTGCAGGATCAGGCAACCCTAAGAACGAAACAAAAAACAAACATGAGAAATACGAGTGTGATGAAATTAGTGAGGAAAAACATATTTAAGGCAACTTTTTGTCAAGTAGCTGAATTATGTCAAAAATAATACTGATTGGACACAAGTCTTATATTTGCGTATAAGTTTTTAAAGCAGTTGACCTGAAAATAAATGAATTGGCCTAACTAATTTTAGTGTTTTGTGTATAATCTTTCGAAATGTTTGCCTTACCACGAGACCATTTATTTTTTTAAGTAAAATATTAATAAAACTTCATATACCCAATAGCGAATTTAATGCGAAAAATACTTCTACATGACAATGCAAAAAGGCTGTAAAAAATTGACTTATACACATTCTCTTCTGCAAGTTTTATCGGTGAAGAGTCGGATAGAGACAACTACCTTGAGCAGGTTAATGAGATCATTTGCACCATTTTCGTATGGTGCAAATCATTCTGGATGCGAACTCAAATATTATAGGCGATAGACTACACTTATCTGTAAATTGATTAAATTCATTGAATAGATCACTTGGTCAACCAGGTCCCTTACCCCTCTTTTATTGCATAAACCAAAGAATAATTATAAAAGTGACACAAGAAAACCCCTAATTTTTCAAGAGAGGAACAGAAATTTTGATTATAAAGAGAACATATTCTGTCAATAAGGGTGGAATCTCTATATCGTCCCAAACAAATAAAACGTGAATACGTAAATAACGCAAACTCTACCTCAATGTTATACATACCACGTGTCAGATGAAGGCAGAGACCCTGAAAAGCGCTCTACATGCAGCTAATTTGACATTTTTAATGTTTATTCCTAAATGTATGTAAGATGTAGGTCGTGTCTTTCTAGCATATAGTCCAAAATCTTTTTTTTAATATCATAACGGTGTTTTTTTCTCTTTTGCTGTGCGGAGGTGGTAAAAAGTTTCCGCGTGATTGAGTCCAGTGAAGAATACCCATGCGAGAGATCAAAACAGCAGAGTCCAAAGAGGCAAGACAAACTTGAAACAAACTTAAGGATAAAACGTAAACAAAAAGAACAAAAGCTTGGAATTAACGAACCCCTTTACAAAACAGGAGTGGAATAATCAGGTGCTCATGAAGGGTAAGCATTCGCTGTCTTGTGTGCAACACCCGTCGTGGTTTCCTGAATGTCAAAATCGGTGTCAAATCAGGATGTCAAAATCAGGAGTGCCAATTTGTGTCAAATCCGGAAGGAATCCCTGACTTCCTTTATAAACAGGAGTGAAATCAGGTGTCATGAAGGGTAAGCATTCCCTATCTTGCGCGCAAAACCCGTCGTGGAATCCTAAAATCCGGGAAAACGTCAATCCGAGAATATTTATATTTGTATTACCGTTAACAGGTCCATATATAGTTTAGATACGGTTCTACCAATTCGTGATGGCGACCATAAAATTTTAGGAGGGACGACTTCAAACCTTGATTAGATGTATTGTTGTTGTAGTAATTTATGCGACAACAGCAATGCTCTCTTCAGAAAATCCTGATACTTGGGACAGGCACGAGAGTATC
>JAULBM010034000.1:0-10988 GCA_032357055.1 Geukensia granosissima
ATTCTTATATATCTAACATGTGCATTGATAAAAGTATTCAACCTCGTAATAATTAATATGCGCTGCACTCTATTGCACTTGCTTACACACTTCTAAACTGATACTATCAGTATGACTACCTTAGTCAAATATTATGACAAACAAAGTATTTCTTTTCACATTTTTTTTTGTATTATAATGAAATAAATCCCAATTTAGTACACATAAACCAAACGAAAAGGGAAATATTTCCAAGTATATGTTTTTGGAATCCTTGAGTTAATGAGATTGTGTTCCCTTCAAATCAACAGCAGACTAACAATTCGAGACATTTGATATTCAGAAAAAACAATTTCGTTATAACTTTTATTATTCATTGGACTTAAACAAGCGAAAATCCACAATCTCACGTCGGAACCATTGGAAACTCTACGACACTGGTGCAGACATAGTTTTGGATTTTTAAAACTATATTTTATATGCTTTGAAATAGTTGAATTTCAAACGGAGATAACAGTTTTGTACAAAAAAAGTTTTAAACGTCAATCTAAGAATCTACTGCCAAATATATCCGTTTAAATAGCTTCGCTAACGCGTCAATTTGCGACAGTTAAGTCACCCGTTTATGTCGAAACCTGTTTTAATACGAAAAATTTTCCCTACTTGTAAAAAAGAACAGATGGTTTCTAAATCAGGAGTACGGTAGGGTGCTACGGGAGGGTAGGGACTGGCCTGTGCAACTCATCTGGCATAAAATCAATTATATCAAAACCGTCGTCAAAACAATCTGGGAAGTAACAAACTAAACTAAATTGTACCGATAGAATCGAGCAAATCATGGGGGCGAACAATAAGTTTCAGCAGGAAGATATTCATCAATAATTGAGTGATAATTAACATGAATAAAAATTGTATGTTGAAAAACGTTGTTTTTGTGAAAAAATTGCGATACATTAACCACTGTTTCGGAAGGTAAAAGGGGTATTGCCTCATCATGTTTTGTCTTTGTAAACTAATGTGCATCTGAGTGGTCTCCAGGGCTCGGCGCACATAGTGGACCCATTGCAATCCCCATGTGGCTGACGTGTGTTGAAACTACCACGCTCTTTGCAGGAAATAGAACCTTTTGTAGATTTCGTAAACGAAAAGAATGATGCCGCTACAGAATGCTAAACTTTTAGTCCCTACCTCTCTCCCCATTTTCCAGTGCCAGTCTAAAACCTTACCCTTTTGTTTCCCCCGATTATTTTATAATTGTTGAACTTGTTCTCGTTCTTAATATTCATTAAACATCTGCCACTGGATGGATCTCCTACATGTTTAATTGGTTATCACTTTCTGGTTTTGGGTAAAATTTAGCTCGTAATTTCACCTGTATTTGTTAAGGGTATGCATTTGCACATACGCTTACATTAAATAAAAAAAGAAACAGGAAAAAACACTTTGGTCGGGACAGTCAAACTACTTAACTTTTTTTTTGACTGATTTTGATTGAAATGAATACAATCTTTATTAACTGGGCTCTTTTTTTAACGAAAGCTCCTATGTGTGTAATTTTCTGTACGTCTTTGGATATATACCTATTCTTATGTTATGGTGTTCATAGCAGGTGCTATTAAACTGTTATTATTTGTCTCTTAATTAATATTAATCGCATGCAAACCCTTCGAGATAAACCAAGATATATCTTGGCACATAGTTCATCATACCGAATCTTGCAATATGAAAAAGTTTTGTCTTCTAAAATAAATGGTTAACTTTAAATTGAAATCCTTCAGTGTAACAAAGGCTGTTTTTGCCTTGGGTAAAACCCTAGATCTTCAAATTTCAGCATTTTTGTTTGGGTGTCCTTAATCTTTTTTCAAAGAGTTTTCTGGTCAACGCTTATGTTATTTCAATTCCTTTTTGTGGTATCTTGCATTTCATTTAAGGTGATTGAGCTACATCAGTTTGGCAGAATATATTAATAAACGACCACCATGAGAAATACATACAAGATGAGTTTGTGTTTTAATTTGTAACTGTCAAAATCCTACTTTATTACGACTTTAGAAATCTGTGAAGCCTCCTTAAATACCTACTGTTATCAGCCAGTTTATCTGCATTAGAAATCTTGATCAATGTGAAACATCTGCATCTAAAATTATCGCTTATATATATAATTTCAACGCTCAGCCAGGGGATTTTCCAATGCTATGAAGTTTCAAACAGTTCTGTTCCTTGTGCAGGAAATGAAAATAAAAGTAGAGCTGTGAGGTTGTGATGCAGTTTTTTTTCAAACTCTGACGTTAGATATATACACGTTATATTTTTTCTAAGATGAAACCATGGGAAAACCATGACCTTAACACACGAAAATGTTTAAACCAAGAGTAAAATGAGGTTTACTTTTTCGTTAAGTCATATAGACTATTCGAAAATTAATCTTGGTTGAGTTTTTTATCCCTTATATTTGATTTTTTTTCTCTCTATTGCATACAATGAAAACTAAGCACTCTTTTGTAAATGTTAAAACAGTTTTATTCCAGTGTGTCACGAATGGTGATTCTGCTCTTGATTTGAAGGAAGGACAATCTTACTTACTCAATTATTCATCAGACGTAAATTTCCAAAAACAAATACTTAGAATTATTTCATTTTTTTTTGTTTAGTGTATGTGTACTAAATTGGAATTTATTTCAACGTTATACAGATATTTGAAACGAAATACATTGTTGGTCATAATATTTGACTAAGGTAGTCATACTGGTAGTATCAGTTTAAAAGTGGTAGCAAGTGCAAAAAAGTGCAGAGCATATTAATTATTACGATGTTTAATACTTTTATCAATGCACTGGTTATATATATTACAATCTTTAAAAACGAAACAAAGATTTATATTAAGTGTTCAGTTTAAAAATATTCATCTGTCAAGTTCGCCTAGTAGATTGCAAAAGGTCAATGTTTGGTCATCAGCGAAGTTATAACGAAGATTTGCTGTCTCTCTCATAGGAACGTCATATTTCGAAGTAAAAGTCCTGAATGGTAAGCTCGAATTTAGAATAATGTGCCGTGTTGTTATATCATGTCGATGTGTGTCCTTGTTAACTAGTACGTTAAATATCGGGCTCAGCGTGTCAGTCTAGAAAAAACATGGTTAGGCCAAAGTAAAGTTTTTATTTGTTTTTCGTCCTCGTGCGGGTAGGTTTTAAACGTTTTGATTTCAAACACAAAAACATAAAATAATCTGTTTGCATTGTAGTATTGATAAGAAGTATTTTAGATCCCCAAAAACAGCAATCTCGTTGATAATCTTTATGTAGAAATAACGGTCTCAGATAAATGCAGGCAATACAAGCTGTATAAATGCAATATGTGAGCAATGAAAGTTGTTCTCATTTCGTATTTGTGTGTTTTTTCCTGAGGACGGGCGGTAGGTTTTGAAAATTTGACATGACGCCTAAGAAAAACAAAAAATTAGACACGACCTTCTTTTATTTATATTGCGTCAATTTACGGTCGTTCCAAAAATGCTTTTCTTTTTAGCTATTGAACGTTAACTAACATTGAATTGTCCAGCAATTGAGGTGTTATCAAGTAGTGTTCAATTCTATTTATTGAACCGACACTATTTTGCTGTAGATATGGTCCCAATGTATCTGCTCTATGATTGTTTTATAGTGATTTGATGTTTAACGACACTTTCCTATACATTACTTTTATGAAAATCATTTGGAATTACATGATTTGCAAAATCAAAATTTTAAATTGAAAATATTTTTGAAAAAAAAAGATTTAACACAACCGTGTGTAGTTTTTCCGTTAAAGAGGTAGAAGCTTCGTATATCTCCGTATGCTGTTAACTGTTAACCATGGTTGCATTAGATCTCACAAGAATTTCCTAGAAGTTTCTAGAAGTTCTAAGAGTTCTCCACAAGGTTTTCATAAGAATTGAATCTCAATTCAGAGAGCTCTAAATTGACAAGTTTACATTATATTTTTCTCTATTTGTTATTCCAATAAGTTTCTATCATGTGGCTATCATATTGTCAAAACAACTGAATACGAAAAAGACACATAATGTAGACTCTTTAATACAAGATATTCAGAGGAAGCAAATCTGTTAGTATGATTTTGCTTAAAAAAAGATCTGGCCTCATTCTCCATATATAGGAACACGATACGAATATCCATAACAACTCCACGGGATTTGTCAAACATTTTTGAAATTTAATGTAAAACAATTGCATTGATTTAAATGTTTAATGATACAAATCGCATACTATTTATTTTGTAGAAGCCAGAAATTATAGTATAATAGGACATAAGATAACAGGAGAAATGTATAGGTTTTAATATAAAATAGGAGATATGGCAAAATTGTCCATTAGGCAACCATCCACCAAATAACAAACGAAATGTCACTTGTATAGGTTCCATTAAAATCTAAATAATGATCCAAAGTCCAAAGATACCATAAATGCCCCATAATATAAAATGTGAATCTATTTATAAAACACGTCAATCGAACCAATCTATTAATAAAATGTTGTACGAATAACAATAAATGAGTTTTTTAAACATCGGCAACTACTAGACAACGTGCTCCTTGCTTGGAACAGAAATACAGAAAAAATAGAAACTCAATCCACGAACCAATTTACAAAAAATGTACACCCAGGTGATTAAACGATAAATATTTTATTAATTTATGTAACGGATAATTTTAGATGCCGATGTTTCACATTGCTCAGGATTCAATGCAGATATATTAAAAATACGAACGGAAGATATACAAAATTAAATATAGAGAAAAATTCACTTTAAAAAAAAAAATATCTTACGGCGTATATAAGTAGGTTTTAATAATTATAAATAAAATCATGATACAGCTTTTGAAAATTTAGTCGCGTATTAAAACATTCAATATAACGGTTTTTTCTTTAACGTTAATTTTTATACATACCTTTTGGTGTACAATCAATCGAAAGACTACAAAAAGATTTTCAATGCAAACATTGCATTAAAAAGAAGATACTTTATGCAAACATTACATTAAAAAGAAGATACTAAATGCAAACATTACGTTAGACCTCAACAATCTCTATAAAGATGAAGGACAGTTCAGCCGAAATTCTGTTCTCTATCGGCGCTATTCTAGGAAACAACAAAATATATTTTTGGTAAATAAAAAGGAAACCTCAATAAAAAAACAAGAACTTGAACATGGTTTATTGGTGTGTTTGATTGGGGTTTAAAATCACTTTCATTTTTGTAGGGTTCGTGTTACTCCTGCTTTAGTTTTCAGTGTAGTGTTGTGTGTTCTATGTTTGTCTTTCGTTTCATTGTGTTGGCCATGGTCTTGTTTGTCTTCTGACTTAACGATTTCTGTCTGCCCCTTTGGTATCTTCGAATTCCTTGTTCAGCAATATTCCAGTCACTTTCACTGGTGATATGGTGATGAGTACCTTAAGAGAACCATAGACCTTGGACAGACAACAGACAAACATTATCACGTGCTATTAGAGTCAAATGCAACCTTTTTTCTTGGGTTAAAAGTCAGGCTCGAAGCTACACTAGATGATTGAATACAGTGATTTGTACAGGTAAGTTTAAATGAACTACCATGGGGCAGCTACTTAGTAAAGTACATGTCACTTCCGTCGGATATGGCTTCCCATACCGATTTGTTTGGATTTGAGTGCTTTTTTTGCTATATTTGGAACTTTGACTTCGTATATTTTGGTTCTAACGCTGAGGATGAGAGGTTACTCCCTGAAATGTACATATAGCATACCTATATTTTACATATTTATTTAACATTGGTAATTTTGTATTTTTATTGACCACTCGGCCACCCTGGCAAGTAAAGTATTTGAGAAAAAAATTTATACAAAGCCTTTCACAGACTCTACGACATCTTAGATTTCAAACGAATACTTTTAAAGACAAAATCGATTCCGATAAATGTCATCATTTGCATATACATGCAAAGTAGGTGCCAGTATGATAAACCCTGTGACAAGAGATAAATTGGCGTATCCCTAAATGCGTACACTTAAATGAATATAAAACAGGAGAGAAAAGATTACCCATTTTATAGAATCTGTCATAAACAAGATAAAATAAATACAGGAATATATGGTGACGTACAGGAAATTATATAAATGCATGTCTGCATTTCACAAAGCCGCAATTCAAGAAATATTACTTTTTATCGAGCCAGTTACGTAATTTACAGAAGTAATGGGGAAGACATTTAAAAATGTTTATTTAATACTATTTACTCTGGTCTTCTATGAATGCTATACAATGAAATCAGAAATACCAAAGTGGCATATGGTCCACATGACAGACAGACCACGACCAATAGAATGGGAATATATCTGTAACGATTTGTAAAATGGAATATTCCGTACCGGTACACTAAAGCATGAAAACAACCAAACTATTACCGGAGTAATGAATATATGTTTCCACGAAAAAGCCTTGATCAAGAACAAGATCTCGGGTTTGATTTCAACTAAGAATCATGCGCGCGATATGCCTTGCGACTGGAACGTTGTTACACATGAATTGAAAGTTTACAATGAGAACATCAAAGATTGTGACAGCCATCAAGAAAGTTTAATATCTAACATCTATTGGCGATCATACATTGTTAGACAAATATCTACATCATAAGGCAAACTGTCTGCTTGATGATATTCAAATGTTAAAAAATTATCTGCCGATTAAGTATATAATGTTAAACATGAAACGATTAAATGTCAGCCTCAGGTGTAAGTCTATTTATGAAAATTGCCATTTTCAGTCCGTAGAATCCTTGAAGTCCATTACAATGGTATATTTAATGTCAAAATAGTCACCAGAATAGTTAGTGGAATAACATTTTCTATATAGCGAATATAAAACCAAAAGATTTAACAAACTTTTCTTTTCTCCGTAAAAGATTCGATATAAAGTCACCTTAAATAAAGGAATAAATCGTCCAGAAGGGGCGCACTTACAGGTGGTTTCCATTGGAATGCCGACTTTCGTTTAACTCATAATGAAATGAAATATTTATGACAATTGTAGAGTTTTTACCTTAATGGGAATGAATTTTTTTTTTTTGGTCTCTTCTCTTAAGTGAACCAACATAAGAGATAAAAAGAGGGGTGCTAAGCGTAGGACAGAGCCTGAACATACGATCATTTTGTAAAGGAGTTTCCAGAGTCCGCATATAGATCTTTTTTTGTTTGGTAAATGTTGTTTTAGATATGAAAAACAGTTCTCTCCACTTTGGACATGGATATGAATATAAAGATAAGGTGTTCATTTTGTTTTTAATAAACCATTATCAGTTTAAAGGTAATGTAAATCAATCGTATTAAAAAAAATTCACATTTCTAAATACGAATCCAGGTGGCAAAAGCATGGAAATAGCTGGACAGACTTCGAGTTTTTGTTGCAAATTGTGTCGTTTTGTTTCGTAAGTGTTGGATTTTATATGATTTTGTCAGCTTTCGCTTGAATTGTGCTGTCGATTTCTTGTGTCAAACTGATCGAGTAGGACTTGAGCTTGGTAAGACAAAATACGCAGGGAGATTTCATTTTCTGAAGCCTTTGGGGTGTTTTATCCTTATGATTTATTACAATAGAATACAATGATTAGAAGAAATTCCAATATTTTTCTCACAATATCTGACATTTAGAACATATTGGTAGTATCAAGTTTTAAACGATATTGGCAACAATAGTAGACATTTGATGCATTTATATATACATATGATATTAGCAGATGGATATAAACATCGATTGCAAACATGACAAAAATTTCAAATGATAAAACAGAGTTTATGAATTAACACACAGGCAAGATATAGATTAATTCATACGATCAGGTGTTCTCTTTCCATAAATAATTGCGATTCACTTATAATGTACATATATTGTTTTCAGTATCAGAGCTGATTTCACATTGATTAGTTTTTAATCAGATAAGAAGTTACGTACCAAAAATGGTTTAAACGAATAATTGATATATTTATCTTATATAAGTTTTATTTTCAGAAAACCTGTTTTACTGCATTCGTATCCCTACGAATATTCCGCTGTGGGCAGTTACTAGTCACCTACGGACCACTCATTCCGAACTGTTGCAAAGGGATCTTGAACGTGCTGAGAGCGTGACAATTTCGCAAATCGGGGTACGGTTGTAACGTTCCCGACAAAGAACGGTTGCAAATATGTACATCCCGCCCAACCAACGGATGCCCCTTAAGGCGGAGATACCGAACATCCAATATCCTAATCCCGTCTACTCTCCGGGTGGTTGATTTTTTATACATCCCCAACAAACAAGGGACGCGCCTTTAGCAGGAATTCAACTGCAGGCGCTCAAGTCAAACGGATTATTTCTATATACTTCTGCCGCCCTCGGGGGTTAAAAACAAGAAAATGTTTCCTTTGACTGAAGTTAAAAATTCTATGTATCATCATGACGTTGTTTTCGCCTTTAGTTTTTTTCGCTTAGCAGGAATATTTGTGCAAATCTACACTTCAATGGACATTTTTGGGGTATAATTTTTACTTTTTACCTGCCTTGTACTTGTGACCTGTTGTTGCATACTTTTGCTATATTGAACCATGGTACCTCAGCTGATAATGCATTTTAAAGAATCACGAAGCCATGAGTGTTCATGTCAACTGATATGCGAAAGGAAAAGCAAGTCCCGTCAAGGAATACAAAATGAAAATCATAGATAATTCAAATGACAAAATAATGTCACAGCCCACATAACTCACAATATTTTCATATTTTCAAAGGATATTATTTGATTTATATGTCTATATCTTTTATTCTTATCCGACAAATGAAGACCATTATCGCTAAAACGGAAAAGCCATGGATATATAATATAAAAGTACTCATACGAAACCACCACTAATACTGACGAGTACCAGAATAAAAAAAAATGAATTGCGGGAGACCGAAAGCAAGGGTGATTGTAGAGTTGTGAAATGGAAATTCTGACCACGGACTAGATAGGATGGTGTTTGAAGAATGCAGCATATTACTTGACAAATGTCCTTTGATTGATTGATTGTTGTTTAACGTCCAGTGGCAAATATTTCATGCATATTCAGGACGGAAAGAAGTTAGCAAACAATACATCAAAACGTAGACTGTAACAAAGGGACCGGTAAGGGAGGGACTTTTAGACTGCCACTGTAAAAATTGTGGGTTGGATAGGTGCGGAAAATTTAGCCTTGTAACTGGCCGCCTACTGACCACTTAAATCAGGGACGCCCGTTTTAGAGGACTAGTGCCTCCAGGACGGAGATATCTGGTACCTTTTCTTTCCCCGACACAACCTTCGAGAAGGGGAAATCGAGTATTTATACATCCCGCTCGAACTAACGGAGCCCCTTTCGCAGGGGTTCTACCTGTAGGCGGAGAAACCGAACGACCTATTTCTATACACCGGCTATATTTTTTAGATAAGAAGATAAGTGTAATATTTATATAAAATAAAAGTAATAAACCATGTTCAAGTATTTTATTTATTTCATTCTTATTTTTTTTCTTCAAGGACGTTTAGGTCAACACATTTTAATAGCAACTTAATATATTTTATTTCAAATTGATTATTTATTTGAAGCTTATTATTATTAACAAAAATGTTATTCAATTTATACACTATTATGCTTAAAATTATTGATATGTGCAAATAAATACATAATACATATTAAATATCAATAAGGTTATCAGGATACCAAAGAATTGAAAACGTTTGATGTCACACACCAAAAACGTTTGATGTCACAACCAAAAAATCCAATATAATTTGAGTATACTGACTATGAGATATGAATAAAGGTAGGCAATTGTTTTAGATCCGTTGATCACAACCATCCCATTAACTTAAAAGCAACGGAACTAACATAGAAAGGGGTCAGTGTCATTATTTTTAACAGTCCTGAAATAAACATGTAGGAAAGAATGATATACATATATATTCTCTGACTGGCAATTCTAAAGAGAACACCATGGAATAAACACTGCAATACTCATACCACAGAAAACATGTTTACATTCACACACGTAGCCACTGATATGCGTATTTTTGATAATCATGATAGTTTAGAATTCAAGTTGTGAACCATATTAAGATTGTAGAAAATACGATTTAATTGTTTTTGACAATTTAAAGATTTTTAATTCTTTAACGGATTGATTTTGCTTTTTTTGGTTAAAACCCCATCTGATTAGTGACATCTTCAACTAAAGCGTTAAATCACGACAGGACTGCACCAACTGAATCTTCTTGAACATAGAAAACATATCTAGCATCTGCTTTGAAAATGTGAAGATGGAGGACGATTTTGTTAACTTGGAACAGATGTCTAAATTGCTTCTGGTTGTCTTTGTGTTCGAATTTGACAAAATACAAAATTACCAATGTTAAATAAATATGGAAAATTAAGGTATGATATATGTACATTTCAAGGAGTAATCTCTCATCAGTAGCAACAGAACCGAAAAGGAAGTTAAAGATTCAAATATAGCAAGTATCACAGAAGAACGAGAATGTTGCTCTATTTTCTCGTGGCTGTGGTGCAGTCTTTCCTATATTTACCCCATATCCTTTTATTTTCTAATTAGCTGTTCATCTTAATTTTCTTTTTGAAATTGAATCGAATTTATACAACTATCATATTCCATAAAAACCTGATGATATCACATTAAGAGTTTTTAGAAATGTTCAACTGTGTTTCACACAATAGGACTTTTAGCCTGGCAGGTCCTCACTGGTTTGAGATTTCTTGCAAATTCGTATACTCAAATTTTTCGATTCGTTGTAACATAGTATAACTTTTTTTAGGTTAAGCAAAGAAATACAGTAGCAGAAAGTTAAATGTTAATGACCACATCTGTATGTTATAGAAAGAATGAAGATGTGAAAGGTCAATCTCCGAAACAGAGTCTCCTAGCTTCCAGTAAAACCTCCAGTAGTCGACTCTGCCATACGTGAGACGCCATT
>JAULBM010034011.1:0-10988 GCA_032357055.1 Geukensia granosissima
ATATAATAAATATGTTCATCCGTACTAGGTATAGATATTGCGTATCGATATTGATTAGCAGTTAGACTCTCAACATCTACTTGACAAAAATTAAATTTGTAATCAGGGACACAGCCGACCTTATAATCTGTTGAAACGATTGATCCTGATTGATCTTCTTTTTCTAGTTTAATTAAATATCCAGCGGTTACACTACCATCGGTATTTTCCCAAGTTGCTTGCTGACTAGTCGCAGTTAGAGGGGAGGTTCCTGTAAGCCCACTAGCTGGAAAAGCCAAAATACTTAATGTGCCAACTTCTTTTTCAATAGAGGTATTAACGACAACTGAAATAGTATAAATCGTTCCCGTATTCAACCCTGTGAACTCTGCTGAATAGGAAGTTTTACCTTCTTGGTAAGATATAGTTTGACTACTTGAAGAGGAAGATGATCCTTCTTCTTGAACGGATATCGTAAAATTTAGCGAAGTATCCAAATCCCCATTTTCGATATTCCATTTTACGGCTAATCTAGTATCAGTTGTTTTGCTATTATCTAATTCAAGACCACCTATTGAAATTTTATCATTTACTTTTTTTAAACCACCACAATTTACGATTAATAATAAAATGGTTATTAAAACCAACCCATGATTGAACTTTCCTAAAAGCAATTTAACAATATTTAACATTTTTATTACTCCTTTATTCTTTTTAATTATTATCAAAATTTTTTATAGAAATATCGCCAGTATCCTTTAAGTTAGTACAACCAATTACAAATACTAAAATTCCTAATAAATTTCACCACTTTCTCTTTTATTATATATTATACTGGAACTAGCAATAAAAAACAAATTTATTTTAACCTATTATTTTTAAAGAAAATATTCCGATTAAGAGGGATTTTTACCGAAAAACCAACAACAGCGGGTGGCAGTCTGAGCGGAGTCGAAGGCAGACGGGGTGGTTCTTTAAAAATCACCAGTCGTTACCCATGGAGATAGATAACGACTGGCTGCTATAAAATAAATTTTAAATTAAAAAGGAATTAACTCAAATTATATTATTAAATTTTCCGACTAATTACTGATATTCCAGCCAACACTTTCGCTAGCTGCCGAGCCCTTGCTATAGGTTAATTGTATTCGTAAGGTTCCGGTGCCATTGGGTAATCCTGCCTTTGTCCAATCTTTCCCATTTTCTGAATACCACACATCATTTAAATAATTACTACTATCCCTACCCCCAATCACCCACATTTTCCCACCAAGCACCACACTACTAGGTCCTCTTCGTTCAACAAAATGTCCAGTAGCTCCCGCATCAGCCCAAGTTGCTCCATCTGTACTCGACCATACATCATCTAAATAACCACCATTATCACCCCCAATCACCCACATCTTTCCTTTAAATAATACCATACTATGAAGTCGTCTTCCAGGGAAAACAGTAGTAGTCATGCTTTGTACCCAACTAGAACCATCTTCCGATGACCAAACTTCATTTAATTGATTGTATCTAAATCTAGATCCACCCGTAAGCCATATTTTATTCTTATTGGCAACAGCCTTCAACCCAAAAAAACCTGCAGAAAAATTACCAGAAGCAGTTATTGTATTAGATATCCATTTAATACCATTGGAACTCGACCAAATATCTGTACTAATGCCAGTTTCATTACCAATTACCCATATTTTATCCTGAAACACCACACTGGCATAACTATATCGTGCAGAAAATTTTGATGTGGAAGTTGCTGTTTCTTCTCTCCAAGTTTTCCCATCCGCACTCGACCAAACATCGTTTTTACGATCATCACCACCATAGCCTCCCATCACCCATATCCGATTACTAAACACCACACTGGTAAAATCTGCTCGTCTAGAAAAATGCGAAGAAGCTCCATCGCTTACTTCCTCTGTCCAAGTTGCTCCATCCGGACTCGACCATACATCATTATAATAAGTATTAACATCATTAACAATTTTAAGACCCCCAATCACCCAGATTCTATTGTTAAATACCACACTACTATGAAAACTTCGTTCAGAAAATTTAGGTGGATTAGTGCTAGCTGGTAGTTGAACACTAGCCGAGGTTACCCCATTGACCCGTGCGAAAACATATCCTTGAGCACTTTCGGTTATGCTACTGATGGTTAAACTAGTGGTGGTGGAAGTAAGGGTTCCTGCCACAGTAGCTCCGGTAGTGCTATCTGTACTATTAACTAAAATTTCTACATTAACCCCAGCCGATATTCCAGTCATGGTGAGGACGGAGCTAGAGGAGCCATATACCACTTTAAGAGTGGGAGAGGCATTGATGCTGGGAGGTAATACGGTAATGTAATAATCATTTGTAGAGGTTTTATCTTGAGAAATTACCCGAAGACGAATATCCTCATTCACCCCGTTATTTTTAATGCTTATTGTACCGGTTACTTGGATTTGGCTAGGAGGATCGACATTTATGTTTTGAGCAGTAGCTCCATAAGGATAGGTTAATGTTGTCAAGGTGGCTTGCGGTGGATTAGGTATTTGATTCGACAAGATTAGGGTTGTCTCATGCCTAGTCGTACCATCAGCCCTAGCTGTGCCACTACCAAAATTGGGAATATAGCTAATACTGTCTATACTTAAGACTAAGGAACTAAGTTTGCTCCTAGAATTATCCAATGGAAGAAGGGTGATGACATAATCCCTAGAGGTAACCTCGTCATCAGCAGATACTCTAATTCGAATCACTCTCTGACCATTTTCTGTACCAATAAGGATACTACCCTTATTGGTAACCAAGGCATGGGTGCTGTCAACCAAATCTTGTGCGGTAGCCCCCGCGGACAATTCAAACCTTGTTAAAGTAGCTTTAGGTGAATTTAATGCTTTTATCAATTCAACGACTCCGTTGTTTCCTGCAAATCTTATAAGGTATAGCTGACCATCAACGGTTAAATCTAATCCGGTAATATCAGCACCCGCACTTACTTTAATTTTAACGATGTAGATATTATAGCTACCATCTAACCCCTCTACCTTGATTTTAACATTTCGATCAGCGGGATTGGAATTGTAAGTTAGGTTAGCATTGTTGATTACGGCATTACCAGTATATTCATCTGTAGTCGTAGCCACTTTTGGAGTGACTATCTCTTTAACCTTAATCGTTGCCGGGATTGCCGGAGAATTTGCTGGGAAAATTAACTCCGCATTAGTTGAGTTGAAAAGACTGCTAAAAAGAATGGAGTAATCGGTATTATTAATAGTTAAAACTAATCGATGAATTGTTTTACTGTTATTGTTATTCTCAACTAGGATAACCGTATAGAATTTTTCAACTCCATTTTGGATCACATTTATTTCTAGTCTTTTATTTTCAACTCTTATAACATCGGTTGCAGTAAGAAGCCCATCGGTATTGCCATCCTTAACCGTAACCCCATCAGGAAATTTTAAACTATTAAAAGAAACCGTACTGGACAGGGTGAGATTGGGAGGCAATTGGAAGATAAGAACATCCTGATTTAATACAACCATTAAATTGGTAGCCGTAGCTCCCGATCCCAATGGAACGACAAATTGAACGGGAGTGAGGTTTTCAACAAGGGTAATGGTATAGGTTTTATCGGTTCCGTTTTCGGTAACGGTTACTCTAATTTTGTTATCGACAATCTTTAAAGAATTAGTCTCAGTTAAAGAAACATTATTATTATTAACATCCTTAATAGTAACCCCACTAGGAACTGTCAAGCTATCAAAATATACTTTGCTTGGTATAGCAAGATTTTCTTCCAAGTTGATAGTGGTTTCATCTTGATTTAATGTAATTGTGTAAACCCTAGTAATTGTTTGATTGCTTACCGTAATCACAAAACTAGAGGACGAATCGCCTCCCACCGTAACATTTGGAGCAGCCCCATCGTCTGAAGAACAACCTCCGATGATTAAGAGGATGATTAAAAGAACAATTAATATAGTGCTAGAAACTAGCTTTAAAATGGAGTTATTTAATAGTTTTTTCATAATTTTTCCTGTATGAGTATAAAGTTTTTATAAAGAATTATACAATATTTATGATAAATAATGTAGGAAATAAGTTTTTTAGAAAAGTCTCTTTCTTATAAAATTAAGCGGTTGTCTGAGCGGAGTCGAAGACGGAGTGATTATCCGATTTTTTTTCCCCTAAAGAATCTAGTCTTACCAAAAGAATCTTGTAATAATTCCCCTTCCAAATAAGAAAACAATTTCTTCACCGCTTCCCCCTGCTCCCAACCTAGTTCTAAATAAACCCATCCCTCCGGCTCCAGCCAATCTCCAACTTGTTTGGCTAATGAACGATAGAAATCCAATCCATCTTCCCCAGCAAATAAGGCAGTCGTGGGTTCATAATCTATTACCGAGCGGTCTAGGTTTTTTTTCTCTCGCCAACCGATGTAGGGAGGGTTGGAGACAATCAGATGGAATTTTTTTTCTTTGATGATATTGATAATCGATGGAGAGAAAACATCGCCAACCATCCAATCAATCGCATCTTTTTGATGATGATGATTAAGGATTTTTTGGCAATTTTGTTTGGCGACTTTAATTGCGGATGGGGAGATGTCAATCCCGGTTATTTCAGCTTGCGGGAATTTTTTTTTCAAGCTAATCGCAATCACCCCACTACCACAACCAAGGTCAAGGATTTTAAAAGTTTCTTTGTGATGTTTGCTCCAATCTTTGATGATCTGGGTAACCAACTCCTCCGTCTCTGGACGAGGGATGAGGGTGTGTCGATTAATTAAAAAATCATCCTCTAAAAAATTCTTCTTACCAAAAACATATTCGAAGGGCATTCCTCGTTGATATTTAAACGAAGAGAGAATAATCTTAAATAATTTAGATAAAGAAACCGGCTGCTTGACTAGAGACTTTTTAGAATGTTGGGCGATGAGTAAATGAGGATGTTCGCCAAAGATTTCTTTAATCATGAAGGGGAAATCTCCACCCCAAATTTTTTTTAACCGACTACTTTCTAGGATGCTCTCCAATGAAAAAATCATTTCCTCATTGGATAGTTCCCTTACGACTCCACGGATAAAAAATAAACATCGGTGTGCCACTAATCATGGTTTCTGGCACCACTCCGATATAGCGAGAGTCTAGGGATTCATCGCGGTTATCACCCATCATAAAATAATGTCCGGGTGGAACCACGATCGGCCCGAAGCTATCTCGAAAAGAAGATGCCTGCCTAGTTTGCGTGTCGTAAGGCCAGTTGTCAAGATTAAACGGTCGGTCTGGTGTAATCAAAGAGCTAGACACCCTTAAGAGATGAGAGAATTCTTTATTAAAATTATCAGAAGATGCCTTAGGTGATTTAGGGGAATGAGGAAGAGTTTCTCGGGTGATAACGAATTTAGGATTGTCTTCGTCTTGCTTATAATCTTTATCCCAAACCAATGGCTCATCATTAATATAGACGACTTTCTTTTTAATCTCCACCTTGTCTCCCTCCTTGGCGATAACCCGTTTAACATATTCTTTGGTGGAGTCCAACCAGTCATTAGGGTAGAAAACTATCTTCCCTTGACTATTCGTTAATTGTGGGAAAAGAGTCGCCAAGATTTTTTGATACAAGTAAAAGTAAGGAGTTTTTAATAATACCGTGGCAATGATACTCACCCCTGCCATCGGGGTATTAAAAACTTGTTTGAGGAAGGGGGCAGGTTTTTCAAATTTATAAGTCATGGTAATTTTACTTTTTTCCACCTGCTTGATTTTAAGTTTTTCAATTTCATCACGGTGGGCTTGATAAACTTTTTCGTGAAGTCGTATCCAAAGGTTTTCTTGAGAGCGATATAAAATGATATAATTTTCTTTTCCCTCTAAGATGCCATAATCTTCATGCGAGATTAACCGCTTGAAAGCAGACTCTTGATTGAGTTGATTAAATAGAGCTTGTCGGTTAGGGTCGTAATCCACATTGATTTCATAAAAATTTTCTTCCTTAGGGCCACGAAAAATAACAATGTCTCCCACCTCTGGTGTTTTAATTGCGGGTAGCCGGAAACCAGGGACATCATCGGTAAAAGGAATTTTAAGTCCATAGTAGAATCGATTAGCTAATAGGGTGTCACCGATTTTAAAAGTAGGAATCATCGATCCAGTCGGAATTTGATAAACCACCCCGATGGTGGATCGAATCAAAAGCACGATGATAATCGCCCAAAAATATTCCTTTAGATGCCTCTTCGGATAAACTAAATACTCGATCGAACTTTCATAAAGTTTGTCTAACCAGTTTTTTTTCTTATCATTCATATTTTATTCTTTGTTTAAATTTTTATTTTAATTTGGATAATTTCTCTAAGGTTTTTTTTATCACCTGCTCTAAGGTGGGTTCTTGATTAGCGGAAAGCTCTTCAATCACCGTTGGGATAACTCCCCTCAATTCATGTTCTTTATAACCAAGTTTGATTAAACTAAATTTAACTTCCGCTTCTACAGAATGGTCGGCATAGTCCGAAGACTCAACCGCAAATTCTTCATCCCCACTAAAAATAATCATAATCTCTTTTGCTTTCTTATTAAGATCGATTAATATTTTTTCCTTAGTCTTCCCCCCTAAGCCCTTAATGTTGTTGAGTTGATCAATCCGTTTATTAGCTAATATGTCGAGTATCTGTTGAGGAGTGAATACATCTAATACTTTAATAGCCATCTTAGGCCCTACCCCAGAAACACTTAATAGGGACTGGAAAACTTCCCTCATCAGTCGAGAAGAAAATCCATAGAGGGTGTTCTCCTTCTCTCCTACTTGCTGAAAAATATAAACCTTCCTTTCTTCTTGTAAAGATAATTCTTGAGAAAACAAAATCGGAACATAAATCAAGTAACCCACTCCCTGATGGTCAAGGGTGATTTTAGTATCATCTCTGAAGGTTATCTCTCCGATGATGTAATCAAACATTGTATTTCACTCGACTATCTAAATTCTTCTCTTGATAAAACCAATGACAAACCGACATCGCCAAGGCATCAGCGGCATCATCTTGAGAGATGGCTGTTTTTAGATTGAGTAACCTACTCACCATCGCTTGGATTTCTTCTTTGGAAGACTGTCCTCGTCCAGTAATTGCCTTCTTAATTTCATTGGGGCTGTATTCAAAAATTTTTATTCCCCGTTTGTAAAACAGATTACAGATAACCCCTCTCGCATGAGCAACTTCAATCGCGGTCTTTTTATTTTTCATAAAGAAAATTTTTTCTATCACCACTTCACATAAATTTTCCGGAGAGGCGGGGAGATGACGATCTAAGAGTACTTCTAGGTTTTCTTCAATTTCTCCTAAACGGGCATAGAAGTTATCTTTCTTGTCGGTAACAATCACCCCTAGGTCAAGTACCCTAGGGACATTGGCATCCAAGCTAGAACCAGTTAAGAAAGCATAGCCGATGGTAGCAAATCCCGGATCGATACCAATGATCATACGACTACTTCATTTGAAGAGACTGACTTGACATCTTCTAAATCATCTAAGAGATCGATGAGTTGTTGTAACTTTTCTCCTTGCTCCTGATTAATTTCGATGGTGTTCTTAGGCACCATGGTGATTTCCGCATTGACGAAGGCAAGTGACTTCTCTTTAAGCTGATCATAGACTTGATTAAAATTCTCTGGTGTCGTATGGATAACATATCCTTGTTCTTCAGAAAGAACATCTTCAACTGGAAGGGACAAACCCATTTCTAAAATTTTCTCTTCCTCGATAACATCCTTTTCGATATGGATAACTCCTTTCTTTTCAAACTGCCAACCAACCGATCCGATTTCTCCTAAGTTACCACCGTTCTTGGAAAAAACTTTTCTTAACTCAGCCACGGTGCGATTTTTATTATCGGTAAGGCAATCGACTAAAATCGCCACTCCAAAAGGGCCATACCCTTCGTAGGTGCTTTCTAAATAATCTACCCCCTCCTTACTTTCTCCAGTCCCTTTACGAATCGCATTCTCAATGTTTTTGTTGGGCATACTGGCATCACGAGCCGTCATGATTACCGTTTTAAGTCGTGAATTCATGGCGGTGTCTGCACCCCCAACTCGTGCCGCTACGGTAATTTCGCGAGCAAGTTTACTAAATAATTTTCCCCGCTTAGCGTCGGCTAAGCCCTTTCGATGTTTGATGGTTGCCCATTTACTATGTCCTGACATATCCCTGCCTTGTTTTTATTCCCACTTGATTATTACACTGAATCATTCCCATTCAATAGTGGCTGGTGGTTTAGAAGTAACATCCAAAACCACCCTAGTAATTCCGTTCACTTGACCAACGATTTGGTGGGATATTTCGCTTAAAGTTTCCTTATCTAAAATATCAAAGTCAGCGGTCATTCCATCATGGCTGGAAACTATCCTTAAAACAATGGTGTATCCGTAGCATCGTTTATCGCCAACTACTCCCACCGATTTGATAGGAAGAAGAACCGCAAAGGATTGCCAAAAATCTTTATAGCGTGGATGTTCTTTTAATTTTTCTTGAAAAATAAAATCTGCTTTTCGTAATAAAGCCAATCGTTTAGAAGTCACCCGACCAATGATCCTCACCCCTAAGCCCGGACCGGGGAAAGGTTGGCGGTGAATAATCGAATCGGGTAATCCTAATTGCTTGCCAATTTCTCTAACCTCATCTTTGAATAATTGTTGGAAGGGCTCGACTAACCTCCCTTGAGTCTGCATCTTTAATACTTCTTTAACCCGATTGTGATGGGTTTTAATCGTATGGGAATGTCCATGCAGAGATACCGATTCAATGACATCGGGATAGAGAGTGCCTTGGGCTAGGTAGTAATAGCCCCGTGATTCTTTTTTTAGAATTTTAATGAACAACTTCCCGATTACCTTTCGCTTCTTCTCTGGGCTCTTAACCCACCTAAGTTTTCTTAAAAAGATTTTTCGAGCATTAATAAATTTTAAAGGAATAGAAAAATGTTTACGGAATTGCTCGACAACTTCATGAGCTTCATTATGACGAAGCAGTCCATTGTCAACAAAAATACACATGAGATTGTCTCGGAGGGCATGATGAAGGAAAACGGCTAATACCGAAGAGTCCACCCCTCCACTAAGGGCAAGGATAACTTTTTTATCACCAACCTGTTGGCGAACCTTTTCAATTTCCTCAGCAATAAAGGAAGGCATATTCCAATCTAGTTTCATTTTAGCAATCTTAACAATAAAGTTGCTAAGGATTTTATCTCCTTGATCGGTATGGGTAACTTCAGGGTGGAATTGCACCCCATAGATTTTCTTTTCCGGGTTTGCTACTGCAGCGACACTATTTTTAGTATTGGCAATTATTTTAAAACCACTAGGAATGAATTGAGCATCAACCTCATCACCATGACTCATCCAAACGTTTAAGGTTTTATGATTACTTTTGGTTTCTTTTTTGGTCTTAGTCGATTTTGGTTTCTTAGATTTAACGGTTTTAACTTCAGAAGTATCCCCCACCCCAGAAAAGAGAGGATCCTTACTATCTAAAATGGTTATTTTAGATAGACCGTATTCGCTATGAGAAGAACTTTTTACCTGCCCTTCAAAATGGTGAACTAATAATTGTAGCCCATAGCATATCCCTAGGATAGGAAGAGAAAGATCGAAAATCTTGGGATCACACTTGGGGACATTTTTATCGTAAATAGAAGATGGCCCCCCAGAGAGGATAATTGCCTTGGGTTGATGTGATAATATCTGGGAAAGTGGAGTGGTACAAGGCAGAATGATGCAATAAACACCTATCTTTCTAACTCGTTTAGCAATTAACTGACTATATTGAGCCCCAAAATCGAGGATGACAATCCCATTCTTCACTTATTAATTGTAATATAACTAGGGTTACAATACAAGCTAATCCTGAGGATATTGACAACTATTGAATTTAAGTCTCTAAATTTAATATTATGCCTATTATGTAATAGGAATTCAAATTAAGCAAATATTAAGAATTATTTATAAAATCATAAAGAAATTACACATTTCCACAAAAAAAAGTTTAATAAGCCCAAATTTGACTTTAGTATAATAATATCCGAAAATAGTACTATATAACTTTAAAACAAGTTATAATTAAGTAATAAATTAGCTAATTTTACTAGAATTTTAGGCATGTATTATAACCGAAGAATGACTCAAGGAATTAAAAATCTCATCCTTATTAATATTGCTGTATTTTTAATTCAGAATATTTTTATGGTGATGTCCAATAAAATTCCCTTTTCATTTGAACAAAATTTTTCCCTAAATTACTATGCTATAGTTTATGACTACAAAGTTTGGCAACCTTTCACCTATATGTTCTTGCATGGCAGTTGGTGGCATTTGTTTTTTAACATGTTAGCCCTATATTTTATTGGCTCTGATGTGGAGCGAGAAATGGGAACCAAGCCCTTTGTTCAATTTTATTTAGCTTCTGGATTAGGAGCTGGGCTTTTCGTCTTTATGGTTGATGCCTTTAAAATACTTATTAATCCTGGTTATTTAGGGTTTACCGTAGGAGCTAGTGGAGCAATTTTTGGCTTAATTTTAGCTTTTTCTATCCTTTTTCGAGAACGAGAAATCACTTTATTGCTATTTTTTATTTTACCAGTGACCATTAAGGGTAAGAATTTATTGATTATTTCCCTATTTTTAACTATTTTTCTGCCCCTTTTAATCGGTGGCGACATGAATATTTCTCATTCTGGACATATTGGCGGAGTTATTTCTGCTTTATTGTTTATTGTTTTATTCCGTCGTAATCGAAATATGTCCCCAGTGTCTTACTCCCTCAAGCAGTGGTGGATTGGTTTCACATCTTCTTTTAAGAAAACTAGGAATAACCAAAATTTCTTTAACTCTCCGCAGTTTTATCCGAAAAGAGATATAGATAGTCTCGACGAGACTAAAATGAACGAACAAGAAATAGAAAATAAGATTGATCAACTATTAGACATCATTTCTATCAAAGGAATTAATGGATTGAATGAAAA
>JAULBM010034022.1:0-10988 GCA_032357055.1 Geukensia granosissima
TAATTTCTGAAAGTAAGAGCCATCCTGAATCGGTGGAAAGTATTTTTATTTTAGTTCGAATTATTCAAAAGTTAGAGAGAGTAGGAGATCATTGTAAAAACATTTGTGAAGAAGTGATCTATATCGTTACGGGTAACTTGCTGGAATGAAATCTTTTTTTAAGACTTGAATTTAACTATAATAAAATAGCTTTGCTTAATACTAATGTGGTAGGTCTATTAGTTTGATTTCTAATTGTATTAACCAATTTTTATTTATTAATTGTTTCTAACAGGGGTATATCTAAAGCAATGTTTGTTTTACTTGAAGCCCTCAAGACTTCAATTGATAAAATATTTCCCTCCTTGTCATAATCGAGAATAATATCTTTTCCTGCTTCATCACTTTCTACTATTTTTCCATCTCTAAACAAAATGTTTAAAGTGTCGGTTTCTTTGTCATAACTGATTTTCATTTTAACCTCTGTATTTTTCTATCTTTGATGTTTTATAAGCCGTAATAACAAGAAATTCTAAATCTTTTTTTTCTACTACTACTCATAATAACATTTCTTTTTTCAATTCCACATCATAATACTTCTTTTGAAATATTTTTCTATTGCCATCTATAATCCCATTATTAACTTGTTCCTTTAAAATAGTGATAATTACTTCTTTATCAATGCTTCTTTTTGTTATTTCAAATAAAGCATGATTCGTAAAATTAACTATGACCCCCATCTCCTTTCTTTATAAATTATACATTAAAGAACATTATTTTGCATCAACTTCTTTTATTATCTAATCATTACTAAATGATTATTAACATCGTATATAATCTAGCACCAATACCCTAGTATGGTTGGGAAGGTTTTCTTTCTTAATTTCAGTTTGGTAGTTAAATGCGAAATCAATTTTTTCTTCGTCAAAATATTTTAGAAAAGATTCAATCCATAATATATGAGCAAACTTCAAAGTTAAAGTGCGAAAATGCATTGGGATGATGAGTTTCGGCTTAACTTCCTTAATTAATTCATAAAGATCATCAAGCGCAATGGTGGGATGTCCACCCGCTAAAGCAAGCAAAACATCGGTTCCTTGATAAAAGTCGATTTGCTTTTTGGTGAGGGGGTTACCCACATCTCCCATATGAGCTATATTCATCCCTTCTAAATTAAAACGGTACATGGCATTTTGTTCGGGAGAATGATCAGGATGATCTTCTGCTTCCATGGCGGCTATGGCTTTTATTTCAACTCCCTCTATTGAGGTTGTGGATTGATGGAGTGCTAATTCTAAAGCATTGATTTTTTTTGGATTTCCAGCAATCAAGTCAGAGCGACAATGAGCTCTGTCGTTATCGGAGGAGGTGATGACTAGGTTAGCTTTATCTTGGATAGCCGGATAACCAACTGCTTCGGGGGTATAGGGGTCGGTAATAATGCTATAGCCATTGCTTTCTAAATAGAAGGCAGCATGACCATACCATTTAATTTTCATGATTGAACCGGATCTTTAAGTAAGTGACAATTTTTGTATTTCTTTCCACTTCCGCAATGACAAGGATCGTTGCGACCTATTTTATTGCGGTTAATCACTTGGTTAGGGTTGCCGTTTTTAGAGGGTTCGCTTTGAATAAAGTTATCAGGTTTGCTTTCATGGGTTTCTTGCTGTTGTCTTCTTAGAAATTGATAATGTGGAGCATTTTCTACACTAATTTTAGATTTAAAAATCCTTTCTAAACTATCATTTTGAAAGGTAATGATCATTTCTTCAAAAAGTTTAAAGCCCTCGGTTTTAAATTCTAATAAGGGTTTCCTCTCTCCATAGGCCCGTAGGTTAATTCCATCTCGAAGATGATCCATGTTAAGAAGATGTTCCTTCCATTTTTGATCAAGGATATTGAGGACAATGAATTGGTCAACTCGTTTGGATAACTCTTTAGGTGTTTCTTGACGAAGATTACCATAGGCATTTTTGATTTTTTCTATCATCTTGCTTTCTAGATCGGGATAAGAAAGCTTAATGAACTCTTCTTGATTAAACTCTAAGTTAAAAATTTCTTTTGACCAATGAGCGACTCTTTCTAGAAAAATTTCATCGACTTGATTGTTGTGTTCAGAGAACATCTTTAATTGTAGGGGGACTACTTCCTCGATAAAGTCGTAGATTTCTTTTTCAATGTCTTCATTCTCTAAAAAGGTATTTCGTTTTTTATAAATATATCCTCTTTGTATATTCATGACATCGTCATATTCTAAAAGGTATTTACGAATGTCAAAGTTACGAGTTTCAATCTTTTTTTGAGCCGATTCTATTTGTTTGGTTAAAAGGGGATGTTCAATCTCTTCACCATCTTTCATGCCTAACTTGCTCATCCAACTGGCGATACGCTCAGATTGGAATCGCCTCATCAGCTCGTCTTCCATGGAAATAAAGAAAATTGATGTTCCGGGATCTCCTTGACGACCCGATCGTCCTCTTAACTGATTGTCAATCCGTCTGGAATCATGCCGTTCACTACCGACGATTAGTAAGCCACCTTTTTCTTTGACTCCTTCACCTAGTTTGATGTCCGTACCTCGTCCAGCCATGTTAGTGGCAATGGTGATGCTTCCAAGTTGACCTGCATTCGCGACAATCTTAGCTTCTCGTTCATGGTTTTTAGCATTGAGCAACTCATGACGAAGTCCATTGCGGTCTAATTGATGGCTTAGTTTTTCCGACTTCTCGACTGAAATAGTTCCAATTAAAATCGGTTGTCCCTTTTGATGAACCTCTTTAACATAACTAACAATGGCATTAAATTTTTCTTTCTCGCTTCGATAAATCTTATCCCCATGATCAATCCGGGCTAGGGGTTTATTGGTAGGGATGACAACAACTTCTAGTTCATAGATTTTTTTAAATTCTTCAGCTTCTGTATCTGCCGTACCAGTCATCCCAGCAATGATGTCATACATCCTGAAGTAGTTTTGTAGGGTAATGGTGGCAATGGTTTGATTTTCAGAAAGGATATTAACATTTTCTTTAGCTTCAATGGCTTGATGTAGTCCATCGGAAAACCTTCTTCCCTCCATCTTTCGACCAGTGAATTCGTCAATGATTTGAATCCCTCCTTCTTCGACAACATAATCAACATCTTTTTTAAATAGCTTATGTGCTTTTAGTGCTTGATTGACATGATGAAGAATAAGGGCATTCTCTGGACTATAGAGATTCTCTACATTAAGTAAGGTTTCCACCTTTTTAACACCCTGTTCAGTGATATAGACATTATTGTCTTTAAGTTCGATGATATAATCACCGCTGTCGGGTATTTCCTTACCTTCCTCGTCTTTTTTACCCTCTTGTAGGCGGGGAATGATTTTATTGATTTTGTAGTACTTTTCTGTATCCGACTCGGATGGTCCAGAAATGATTAATGGAGTTCTAGCTTCGTCAATGAGTACCGAGTCCACCTCGTCAACAATACAAAAGTAATGACCTCGTTGTACCTTCTGGCTAATATCCATGACCATATTATCCCGCAAGTAATCAAAACCAAATTCATTATTGGTTCCGTAGGTTATATCTCTACTATAAGCTTCTTGCTTTTGTGCATGAGTGAGTCCGTGGACTACAAATCCCACACTCAAGCCAAGGAATTCATAGACGGGTCTCATCCATTCAGCATCCCTCTTGGCAAGGTGATCGTTCACCGTGACGATGTGAACACCTTTATCAGCTAGGGCATGTAGATAGGCGGTAAGAGTGGCGACTAGGGTTTTTCCTTCTCCCGTTTTCATCTCAGCAATTTTTCCTTCAAAAAGGACAATGCCTCCCATGAGCTGAACATCGAAATGACGCATGTTCATGGTTCGTTTGGCGGCCTCTCTAGCCAAGGCAAATGCTTGTGGAAGAAGATTAGCAATTTTTTCTCCACCAGCTAAAATCTCTTTTAACTGCTTAGTTCTTTTTGGAAAATCTTCGTCTGCTAGTTGAGAAATTTCATTTTCTAGAGCATTAATCTGTTTAATCTGTTGCTCTAATCGTTTTACTTCGCGTTCGTTTTTAGTAGAAAAAAACTTATTTAGAAAACCCAATTTTGTCTCCTATTTGTCTTCTTATAACAATATCTTCAAGGTTGTATATGTAATTTTATCATGATAACCATCTCTAAAAAATAGATTGTAATGAAATCCTTGAATTTGATTTTCTTCTAAGGTTTAATTGACTTTAGATGATTAATTATTATAGAGCTAATAATGAAATATTTAGGTCAACTAATAGAATGTTGCTAGTTTAATTTTAAACATCACTCCAAACCCCAAACTCATTTCCAGTTATATCAAAAAACTGAAATCGACGACCACCTGGGAAAGAAAAAATATCTTGGCTTATTCTTCCTCCAGAGTCTTTTACTTTATGGAGAGTCTCTTCTAAATTCTTGCTGTAGAAAACGGGTAACATGCTGCCATTTGCAGTTGTGCTAATTTGCTCAGACTTATAAAATCCTCCGTCAATACCTTGATTGGAGAAAGCGGTATATTCAGTTCCGTAGTCTTCAAATTCCCAATTAAATAATTGTTTAAAAAACTGCTTACTGGCTTCTAAGTTTGTGGAAGGAATTTCTAAATAATCAATCTTTTCATGTTTATCCATTTTTGAATCCTTTTTAATCTTTTTTCAGTGGTTGAATAAATAAAATATGTAGCTTATTTAATTTTAACATGGGGTGAATAATCAAATAATCAGTATAGTGAATTCAATCTCTTCCTTTCTGTTTTCCATTCTGGGAAATACTGGCTCATTAAAGTATAAAACCTGCGGTTATGCCCTCTTTCAAAGAAGTGAACTAATTCGTGTACCATCACATACTCTATCAAACGGGGTGGTTTTTTAATTAATTCTAGGTTAATCCAAATTCGTTGGGCTTGAGGATTACAACTACCCCAGCGAGTCTTCATTTTTTTAATAAGCCAAGTTGCCTGTATTCCCATTTTTTTCTCCCAATCAGGAGACGTAGATTCAATAAATTTTTGTAGTTGATCGCGATACCAACGTTCGATTATCCGTTGTCGTTCTTGACTGGTTTCTGCTTTTTCTGCTTTAGTAGTAAGGATGATTTGATGGTTAATTATTTCGATGGATGATTTTTTAGATCTACTAGAACTATCAGTATCTATTTTTAGTTGGTAATTTTGACCAAGAAAGAAATGAGTTTCTCCATCAAGGTATTGAGGTTGAAAATTATTAATAGGGTTAATTTTTTCTGTGTGCTTAGTAATCCAATTAATTTTTGAAGAAAGGAAATTTTTGATAGTTTCTTCTTGCATTAATAGTGGGGCAGTAATCATTATTTTGCCGGATCGGTCTATCCTTATATAGAGATTTTTAATTCTCTTTCGATAGACATTTGCTTTTATTGGATGAACATTAATGGTTGAAGAAGAATAAATTTTATTTTTTACAACCATGATTGATGATTTAAGTTAAATAATTTAACGATAATTTTTATCTTTTAAGTTATAACTAAATGATTCATTTGATTTATTGATAAGGGTCAAAAAAAATCATTCCTCGATTGTTTTTTAAAACAAAGACAAGGTTGCCTTCTTCTGAGAAAAACATTTTTTCACTTTCATTAAGCATCCCAGTAAAGTTTTCTTCTTGAGAACCTTCTAAACAAGCCATACGAGTTGCCCCCATTAAACCAAATGAGATAAGATTACCTTGAATATGGTAATTGCCAAAAAAATTATTGCAATCAGTAGTACTTGAATAAGTGGTATTGTTTTTAAAAGAGATAATAAACTGTGATGGATCAGGGGGAGCAACTACCTCTTGATTAGAAGAAATAGTCACCGTCCACATCCATGGGTGGGATAGTAGAATGGTTTGTGTTGAAATAAAGTGTTTATCTTTTTCTAATTGACAGCTCTGTAAAGCTGGGCTACCTATCTCAAAGATAATTGTTTGATTCCTTTCCCAAAACAACATTCCTTGATTGGTATACCTCGCTCCTTCCTCAGATGGGGAATGATAAAGGGTGTGGTCCTTGCCATCTAATTGGAGATTAATAAGGTTTTCCAAACTATCATAGGTCATCAATCCCTGTTGATCACCACAGCTAAAATTAAAAGTAGTGTTGTAAATATTTTCACTCCTGTCAAAGTAAACTAATTGAATGTTTTCTAATAAAGTTTTACTATTTTGAGAGAATTTATTAATCAATGGTGAGTTAATAAATCCTATCGTATATAGAGAAGCAATCCCTGCTATTACTAGGATAATAATGATTAAAAAAACCTTTTTCACGCTTCTTTATTCTAAATTAATTTAATGAGGAAGATGACAAAATATTTCTTTAAATCCAAAGAAGTTTTAAATTTTAGTCATTTCAAAAATACCACACCCATGATCAAGATTGAAAGTATTCATGGCTTCCTTGCTATGAACATCCATATTTTCAAATAAGTCACCATCGTCTAGTGCATCTACATAACTAAAATGATCAATTTTAAACCTATTTTTGAATATATCAAGTAAATAAGGGATGTTAAACATGCGATGGGCATTGAATTCTATTTTTTGTACTTTACTAATTGGAACTGAGAAGTAGAATTTACCTCCCTTTTTTAAAATTTGTTGGATATTATTTATAGCTTGAAGGTGACCATTGTAATTAATCGGATCGCCATATCTACCTAATCCAAAGTGTTCAATGGCATGAAGAGAACTGATGGAATCACAATAGTTAATCATGTTTGGTGGTAGAAGCATTAAATCGGCTTGCTTAAAAGAAATATTCCTAGGAGTTTTAGATTGAAGGGGTCTAATATCCATGATTTCAATCTCTCTAAAGCTTGCGACATGAGCGGCAAATCCGGGAATTGATGAACCGATATCAAGATGTTTTTTAGGTTTATTCTGATAGATCCTTTGTGCAACTAATAGGTCTTGATGAAAGTAGTGGCCTTTCATCAAGCCAGCTTCAGTATTCTTTTCGTTTAATATTGGATAGTTAAGATATAGAATAAAATCTTGATTATCTTTCTTCTGCTTTTTAATTTTTCTAAAATCTGAATAATAGTGGGGAAGTTGTTTGAAAAAAAAACTGGGAAGTTGTTTGAAATAAATTAAAATTAAACGACTGCTTTTTTTTATAAGTTGTAATGTTAAATGTAAAAGTGAATTAATTTTTAATAAATTTAAAACTTTTTCGCTAAATTTCATTTTATTTTTTCTTATAATTTTTTTTTAATTCTTGAAGAATCTTTAATTGTGTTTCTTGGATCTTCATCATCCTTGCCCACTGGTCTAATAATAAGTGATCCATTTTTTCTTGTAACGTTCTAATCTCAACAGCGGTTTTAAGATTAACTTGATGGTCGTTTCGAGCATCAATGCGATCTTTTATCTCTTGACGATTTTGGCTCATCATAATAATCGGTGCTTGGATAGCCGCTAAACAGGAGAGGACTAGATTCATCAGGATAAATGGGTAGGGGTCAAAGGGGTTGATGAAAAAATAACTATTAACTACAATCCAACTAATTAAAATAATAAAAAAAAAGATAATAAATGTCCAGCTACCCCCAAAATGTGCCATTTTGTCGGAGACACGATCGGCTAGTTTGATTTTGTGGTCTTCAGGTTCAAGCATATTGTCTTGTGTACTATCATCATGTTCATTGATGCTTTTTAATACTAAGTCTCTAATCTCAAAAATATTGTCAGATTCTTCTTTGATAATTTTTTTAAGATATTTTATACGATATTTTTGATAATCTGCTTTACATATAAAAAGTTTGTCGTCCCAGTTTTGATAATCTTTTTTGATTAATGTTTCAATCTCTTGGCGAATCCCATGTCCTGCAATGAGATTGTCTGTATCAAATTTTTTCTTACAAACCTCGCAACGGTCTAGGTTTTTTTTAGATGTGATTTTTTTAATTAAATTTTTAGTGGAAGGCAACCGCATTTATGAAGTATAACATAGATTAATGGGCTTTTTGGAGGGATTATCGAAATTTTGAAGCATTAGAAATTAAATAAATAGAGGTTAAAAGGATGCATATTTTTAGTTAATATTGGCTATTTTGGTAACTTTTTCGTTATTTTTATCTTTATAAAGCATTTCTATAGTTATTTTTAAAATTTTTTCTAATTTTTTTGAAAAAAATTGAATTTACTTTTTTTTTGAAGAAAAACTAAAAGAACCTTGACAAATATATTTTTATATATTACACTTGTGAGCATAAAATAATAGAAAGAGGTATTTATGAACGATAATCCTAATAATTCCAACAATTCATCCCAGTCTTTTTTGGGTAAATTAATCTCTATGATTAAAGAATCAAAGTACTCTGTGCTTTTTCTTTCTCTCTTAATTCTCTTAATCCTTGTTGAAGTTGTTTCTGTATTTAAAGGATCTTTTTCATCCAGTAATCCCTCATCAGAAGTTGTTTTTAGTAAAGAAAATCAGCCTAATCCAGAGTTTGTCAAAGCTAGTGGAAAATGTGCACAATGTCACTCTCTTGAACCACCGGCGATTACTGAACAATTTGCCCATAGTCGTCATGCACAAGTTGGGGTTAGTTGTATTGATTGCCATCGTCCTATGGATAAACAAGAAGTTAAAGATCATAATGGTTTTCAGATTTCTGCAGATGTCACAGCGATGAATTGTGCCCAATGTCATAAAACCCAATATGAACAATTTGTTAGAAGTCGTCATGCTGCTCCAGCTTGGGCTGCAGTGGTTGGAAGATAAGGTTTTACAGCTGAACAAATTGAGTATGCGGAGAAATACCATAAAGGGGCCGTTGATCGTGATGCTAATGGATTAGCTATTGTGGAAGGAGATGCCACAAAAAGTAAAGGTTGTGCTACCTGCCATCAGATTGGAAAACCAAATGTAGATGGATCTATAGGGAATTGTACTGAGTGTCATTCCTATCACCGTGCTTCTATTGCACTAGCTAGAACTCCAGAGACTTGTGGTCAATGCCATCTAGGCCCAGATCACTCTCAAATTGAAATTTATAATGCTTCTAAACATGGAGCCCTTTTTAACACTTTTAAAGAAGATCTCAATCTTGAAGCCCGTGCTAACGAGTTAACTACTAAAGATATGCCTGTGCCGACCTGTGCCACCTGTCATATGAGTGGTATCAATGGACAAAGATTTACCCACGATACTACAGAAAGACTTTCTTATTTCCTTTTTGCGGCTATTTCAACAAAGCGCCCTAATTTTGATAATGCTCAAGTACACATGCAAGAGACATGTGCTAAGTGTCATACTAAAACACATGTTGATAAGTTTTACCGTGAATCTGAAGAGTTAGTGCTAGATGTTAATGAGAAGATAAAAGTAACTTTTGACTTAATTGATCAAGCCAAAAAAGAAGGTCTTCTGACTCCAGAACCATTTGATGAAAAAATTGACTTCCTTTTCTTTGATATTTGGCACTATTACGGTAGAACAGCTAAGCATGGTGCCTTTATGGGAGGAGCTGATTATGTTCAATGGCATGGTACTTACGAGATTGTTCAAAAAACTGTTGAGCTTAGAAAATTAATTGAAGAATTAAGAGAAAAAAAAGCTCGTAAAAAATAAAATATCTTATTTTTTAAGAAAACCTTGGCTATTCCTTTCTTCATAGAGTTATTTATTTGGTTCAATGTAAGCTTTCTAGCGGTTGACACTTTTTTGGCTCATAGTTCTAATTCATTTCGATTAGCCTATGAATGGATACCTTTCTATTTTTCTATTGCTGTGTTATTTATCCATGGCTTTAATCTTTTTATTGCAAAAATATCAACCCAAGAAAAACTAAATAAAGATAAACTTGGTAAAATACTTGGTTTTCTTTGCATGATTGTTGGTTTTCTTGGGGTTTATTTCCATTTAGAAAGCCATTTCTTTATCGAACGGACTCTCCAAAATTTAATTTTTTCTGCTCCATTTATTGCTCCTTTGGCATATACTGGATTAGGTTTGCTTTATTTAGTTAATCGAATGGATTTGTTAGAAGAAACTCGGGCATGTATTATCTTATTGATTGCTACTCTAGGAATATTAGGAAACTATGCTTTATCCATTTTTGACCATGCTCAAAATGGTTTTTTCTATTCCACAGAGTGGATTCCAGTGATGGTTAGTGCTCTTGGAGTAGCTGTGCTTCTACCCATTTCATTGGGTATCTACAATCGTTTACAGATCAAATTAGGTTTTTTTTCTATTTTAATTCTTGCTATAACAGGGATTGCTGGTTTTCTTATCCATATGAATGCTAATCTGCAGAAAGCAGCCTCTATGTGGGAAAATTTCGTTTATGGTGCCCCGGTTTTTGCTCCATTACTGTTTATTAATTTTGCCATTCTTTCTCTTATTCCAATTTTTTTACTAAATAAAAAAATTAAATAATCTATAGAAATATTTAAATATTTTATAGATTGCGATTATTTTGTAATCCTGTTAATAGTATAATTTGAAGTAATATAATTTTTTAAATTAAATTTTTATGGGAAAAACAAATTCAAATTCTGATCAAAACCCTCAAGTTCAAGCGGACAATCATTGGGCAGATGAAATTGCCACTAGAATTATTCGGCAAAAACCTAATCAAGATTTATTCACCTTAGCAGCGGGAATTACTCCATCTGGTACGGTTCATGTCGGCAATTTCAGGGAAGTTTTTACTGTCGATTTAGTTAAGAGGGCTTTGGAGAGGAAGGGGAAAAAAGTTCGATTTGTTTTTTCTTGGGATGATTATGACGTGTTTAGAAAAGTCCCAGAGAATATGCCTAATAAGGAAAAGTTAAAAACTTTTTTGGGAAAGTCAATTAGCCAAATTCCTGATCCTCATGGAGAATATGATACATATGCTCAGTACAATGAAAAGAATTTTGAGCATTCCTTAGAGCCAGTAGGAATCTTTCCAGAATTCCTATATCAGTCACAAAAATATCAACTTTTAGAATATGTTGAAGGCATGCGCCGAGCTTTGGAGTGTAAAG
>JAULBM010034033.1:0-10987 GCA_032357055.1 Geukensia granosissima
ATACGGAGTGTATATCTCTCAATTGATACGCTTCTATAAAATATTGCAATAATTTCTGGATTTATAGTAAGTAAAAAACAAGCGGATGAGTACATCAGTTCTCGGAAAAAATTGGGAGAGATCTTCCATGCTCTTATTTCTCAAAATACCCAATATACATGCAATAAGCCGACTGCACAAGCTCTTCCACAAACCAAGTGTAAGAGTAGACAAATTGTGTATCGCAGACGCTTTTAATTTGGGTTCAGTTCAAGATGTGTGATCCTTATTGTGACATAACAAGACTATGAGTAGAAATTAAACCAAAACTCATGTTAACATCTTTTTTTTGATAAAGAGGTTTGACGGGAAAAGGTCTGTCTTCATTTTAAAATGTTTTTTTTTACGAACAAGTTCTGTCTTTCAAGTCCTTTGAAATCAAACGGGTTGTAAATAACTTCCCTTAGGACGTCTATGATAAATAATTGAAATGTATATAATTCATCATATTTTTACATTCAATTTGGTAAACTAGTATTCTATATACACTGTTTGAAGTTAACGGAAAACTGTTGCACAGGGGAAAAATCTTAACGCTTTGAAATGAATATTCTAAATTATGACAATCATTTTCAATGCATTGACAAGCGATCATCCATATGTCGACAAGAGGTAATTCAGGAATTATTTAATTAGCTCGACTGATCATGGACACAAGTTTCAGCAACTTCGTGGTATATGGTGTAAATATACATGACACAAAAATCTCATATGTACAAGTAAATTCCAAGCAAAGGAACAGCGCTTTGAATGCTGTTCTACATCTCAAAGTCACAGTGAGGCCTTCAACACGGAGTAAAAACTCGCACCTCACTGTAAGTTCAAGACAGCCCCTAGCATCGGTTTGAGCGGAACTCTTTGCTAGATGTCGACGACACTTCATCTGTACATTGAAGAACACACATGCGGGGTAAGGTCAACAAATTACAGTTATGAAATTAAGGTCTTGCTCTTAGATTTTATGTTCCACCAAAAAGAAACATTGGCAGACTCATATATATATATGGAACAGATTTATTAAAGGTAAGTATGCATTTAAATGAGTGATGTAAGTATATGAATGTGCATGTGGATGAATTTTCACTGAGCATGAATAAGTTTGTTACAATGTAAGTATACTTCTTTTAAACTTCAAGTACATGATTTATAAAGACATGGAGTTGTGTAAGTATAGAAACATGGATTTTTTTCTAGATGCTCAGTCAGTGATTAGGAAGGAGAATTACATTGCGATTCATTGAAAAATTGTCATGAAAATGGATGTAGGATAACCTTGCAAGAAACTAAGTGAACACTGTTAATTGCTGTTCTTTGTCTTGAAACTTACTATACAATCATATTGAAAGTAAGTTAAAAATGCTCTTCCTAAACACTGGGGCAGAAATAGTGGGCATTTCCCTGCTGTTATAGTTTTCCATGTCTGTAAATAAAGATTATTCAAGGCAGGTATTCAGGGTTATTAATTTTTAAAAGGTGTACATTTGTATAAGTGAGAAACAGTTGATTAAAGTAATGACATGTGTGGAAGATATCTTTGTAGGTATATTGTATGTAAATATTGAGCACCATGACATGGCTATTATGAGCATGGATATTCAGAATTTTACATTGTAGTCGCTTCATTTTAACAGTATTGCACACTTAATTGAATCTCAACTATTTTTAGAACTTGATTTATTTCAATTTCCTTAAAATTTAATTTTAATGGTAATTAGAGAGAAATCATTTTTTACAACCTCCTATAAATTCTTATCAAACATAATTGTAATATATTCTATGTTTATTTACCTTTTTAATATTTTAATAGAAACTACTTTATTTTACATATGGGCAATTTGCATTTTCCCCAGCATGTCAACACGAGTTCTGCTCATGATTCATCAGGAGGCTTTTCGCCTTCATACCAAATTGATTTCAATAAATTGTATTAGACAATATTACTTAAAATGTAGAACCTCATGATGAATCGCTAGGGGGCTCTGTACATTGATAACCCAATGTACAGTGATCCACCAATAAAACCGGTGGACGTGTTACCAATATACATTCCTTTCTATATATCATTTGCTGAAAAATAAAAAAAAAACATGAAACCCACCTTTATGCTTCTTTTTCCTTTTTTGTTACAATGATTTATTGGAAAATTTATTAGAATATTTAAATATTTAATTTCCTCAAATATTTATCATACTTAAGATGAAAGGCAATGTTTTAATTCATTATTCTCCCAAAACAAATTTCCATTCTGATTCCAATGCAAGTTCCTTTTTTTACTGGACCCCCTTTTTTAATTAGAGTGCTTTGTGTATCCCTTGGTAGAGGATTTGTTGTTTATAATTAACAGATTTTTTTTTATTTGAATATAAATGAATGACTTTCCATTGTAATGCATTGTTTTCTGATAAAATCATGAAAATTGAGTGCATATGATAATTTTAATATGATAACAAGTTCTTACCTCCCTTTGACAGTAAACAATGTACGACCGATTGAATTGACACAATTGAGTTCTAGACGGTTTTGACCACAATTTTAATTACAAATACTTCAATTTTGTATTGATACACAATGTCGTTCAATGAATTTTCGTCATTCAATGTAATAAAGGAGAAATTGCAAGTTTTTCGTCGGCAAGTGCATTCACGCCTCGAGGTCAAGTCGGCTTTGATGACGATTTTTTGCGTTAAACCTTATTATTATCACTCTTACAATTTATTCGAGTTTTCGTTGACGATATAAGACTCAATTCGTGATGTTTTTACAACATGGGACGCCTTTGTTTATTTAGTATTTTATGTTTTTTCACCCGAGGTCATGGACAACAAAAATGGGTTGTTTACATCACCGAAAGTCACGTGACACGGACTTGAGAATCGCCGCCATTATTCGGTTTGCTCTCCGGCTGTCCTGTTAAAAAATTCCAGATACAATGAACAGAACAAATCAATTGAACGTAAACCTCACATTCAGAGAAAGCAGAGACCTCTTAAATTTCATATGAAATGTGGGTTACAACATGATTTTGAAATAACCCCGTTTATGGTTTTCTCGAAAATAAAAATACACTTTTGATATTTTCAATTTTGAAAAAAAAATTTGTGGAATATTTTGAGGAATTAATAAGTATAAAACAAATTAATAAATGACTGTGGTCACGTTTGTTCCTAGTTTTCTTGGGTATGATTGGCTAAGTTGGATTGTTTAATAACAAAACATAACCAATATATGGTAAAATTTTACGACGTGGCTAAAATTTCTTCTTGTTATATTTTATTAACCAATGAATGAATACCGCTTTTAGAAAAATAGGACCTAGTCGGTCAGGATGAATATGCAGTGGGTATTTTGTTTATTTTGTTAAATGTTAAAAAAACATTTTGTCCACAAAATCTTAAACAGTTGTTGTCGATTAGAAAATCTAACACTTTTTTAGTAGTTTCACAGTTCGTTCTCTCACGAAATAGGTCATCCTTTTCAAAATGACCATATATTGATATTTCTTTCATTTTCTATCCCCTCTTAAACACTGATGTATCAATTTCTTAAGTTTTGAATTAAAAATGTTATGGATGGAAAAGTCAAACGTTCAAACCTGAAAGCTTCCATTTACCATTAAATTAATAATACCGGACTGGAAAATGGACATTGCGTCGGGTATCATTGAAGAGGCAGGAACTGCCTAACCTTCTGGATCACCTAAATAAAACCCCGGCTTTTTGGATGAGTTTGCATTGTTTATAATTGTATGTTTGCTTTTAGTTTTATATGAATATGTTCCGTATATTTAGTGTTCTCTTTTTTGTCCGGCCCTTCGGTGTTCTTTTTTTTATATAGTTTCATTCGAATATGTCTCGTCTCTTTCGAATATGTACTGTTGATCTCTCACATGGTTATTCATTCTACACTGGACTTGAAAAAGGAACAACATAAAAAAATGAGATAAATAGGTTTTAAATTTCTGTAGACAAGGGCTCTCTATTGATTTTATAGGCAATTTTTTTATGCCTTTCAGGGCTACAAAGAAAAACATACAATGGAAAGCCCTGCAATGGCTTTCACAAAAATTCGTAAGTCAAAGATTGATCGTAAGTGTAGAAACTTCAAAGGAAAACTTATTGTGACGTCATAATTTACCACAGAAATTCCACTTACGAGATTTTGTGAAATCGACAGCACATTGATAAATGGATAATATGGCGGGTGGTGGCTGTCTCATGGACAATAATGCCATATCTCCTATTTTTATAAAATCACATGAAATGCAAGCAGCTTGGCTTTTTTGTCTTGTGTCCTGATGTTTATTGTTAATTCAGTTTGCGGAATGCAATCGCGTCAGATATTACCAAAAGATTGTTCCGTGGTGATTATCAGGTATCTATTAATAATATTTTTCAACGTATTAAGAGGAAATACTTACAGAGAAAGATAATAAAAAACTGAATTCGATATTTAATATAAAAATTGGGGTAAAACTGAGGCAGAGAAATTTCGTGAAAAAGGCAAATAACTAGTAAGTTTGGGTATAGAAATTATGACAGATATGGGTTTAACATTAATGGACTAAAACCTGTGGTTATCGAAAGGAAATACTTCCATTTATTACACAACTCAGTTTTTTCGATATAAACAACGACTCAACATAAGAAAACAATACTAAGATGATTCATTTATTTGGATTTAAATAGTCAGTCCTAGAACAGTTTGTCATAGGTTTTTTCATCCGGGTACGTTAGAATAAGGAAGAATTATTTATCTGATAGCCTGCTGTGCAATAAGACGTTTTGTTGGTTATTTATCAATTATGGATTAAAATGGATGGTCTAAATGACTCTTTTTCCGTGTCAATTCTAGAGAAATTAAACCAGGACAGAATTCAGTTACTGGTTCCTAATACTGTTATTCTTCTACTGATGTTAATCATTGGAGTTTTTGGTAATGGACTAGTAATATTCATCTTTAAATTTCGGCTGAAATCAAAAAGCGACGAGAGATATTTCATCCCATGGTTAGCGGTTTTCGATCTTTCAGCATGTGCTATTGGTACCGTATTCAGTTTAATAATGAATTTTAACCCGTTGAATTTCCGAAGTGATCTCACATGTAAAATATTGTGGACCGCTAACCAGTTAGCAGTCACGTGTTCAGGTTTGATGCTACTTCTAATTGCAGTACAGCGTTACGAAAAAGTATGTAAACCGTTTATATCAGCAGTTTTTATTTCTCACAAACGCTTTGCTATTATTTTGATATTAGGGGTATCGGTAGTGTTGTCTATTCCCTGTCTTGTTTTGTATGGAGAAGCTGAAATTGGCGTCTAAGCTAACAATCACACTATTGTTGGACATAGTTGCGGTCATATTCAAAACGCAAATAAATATTTTTCAATCGGTTATTCATTAGTTCTTCTACTTATTTGTAGTGGTGGAATTATTTCAATGTGTGTGCTCTATGGTCTGATTTTGAGAACAATTTACAAACAGAAATCATGGAAGAAAAAACATTCAGTTAAGTCATTAAAAACTGCAAACAAAGTTGTAGAAGACATGGAGGTCGGATCATCTTTGAGCAGAGCGAGAGACTTTTCTACCGTTTCAACTGAGCAAAACTATTCGATAAGCGATCAGGAACAAGGGAAAAAGGCAAAACAAATATTACAACACAGTCAATTGCACAAAAATGACACAAAATTATCTAATGGATTTATCAACTTTTTTCGTAATGTTCTTCAGAAGCATAAGATATCCATTATGTTCCTTTTCATAACAGTTTGCTTTATATTATCCTATTTTCCAAGAATTACTTTGATGATTCTTGAATCAACAAACAGTGATTTCTGGGAAAACATGACAAATATCCAATTTGTTATTGGTTGGACATTGTACAAAGGCTACCTGGTTAACAACATTGTAAATCCAATAATATATTTCGCATTTGACTCTGACATCATGGAATCATGTAAACAGTTATGTTGCAATCTGGGATAATTTTGGTTTCCGGTAAATAAAGTCCTGCACCAATTAAAAACTGTCTCTCTGATCATATTAGTTAAGTGTTTTAATATCTTGACAATGTATTTTATCATGGATGTATATATAAATATGCCGTTTATATTCAATATGTTTAAAATTACTCATTCAGCAGGCTATTCATAAACGGATTCTGGATATCTGATATAATTGATACAAATATTAAAAAGATGGAGATGATTTAAAATCGCTTGTTTTTATGATGAAGAAAAAGAAAACCGAATGGTCAGACAAAAATGAGAAAGCTGACAGATAGGGCATGCTATCTCGGGAAACGGACAAGACCAAAAAAATTCATATACAAATAAAACTAAAAACACCGAACTATGAACAATGCGGACTGGATGCGAACTAAGGTGTTCCAAAAGGTTAAGCAGTTTCCTCCTTTTTAAAGACATTGTTCATTTTCCAATCTGGAATAAGTCTCTCGTTAATTCTTCAAACAGCAATAACATCGCAAAGAGTTGCAGGGTATGGTTCGCTTATTACAGTCCATTTAATCGTTGACCGTTGATAACAGAGCAAACCGAGTGCGTCCGACATTCAAAGCGACGGTTGCTATGGCAACAATGCAGAACAATAGTCCATTATAAATAAACGCAATATCGCAATATTTTATTGATCAACCTAGGTAACATTTTCTCTTGATAAGGTTTTCTCGTCTTGAGTGTAATTATAAAAAAACTGTGGTTAAAGGGACGAAACCTACACTGTGTCCCATATACAAACTGATGTGTTTGTGTATTACTATGAAAAATAAAAATAATCATTATAAGGCTGTGGGAATAAAAAGTGATGCTCATATGATTCAGAAAGATTTTAAAGATATGAAAAAAAAATCCGGAAATGACTTAGTAGTCTATTAAAAACCCGAAACATTTATGAAAAAGGACCAATATTGCTCCTTAAAAAACATAAAATTTATATCTAAATTAAATTTAACGGGTCATTTCCTGTTGTAACATTGTTTTTGGCTTTCTTGACCCGTCAAACTAATAACAGTTTAAAGTATTTCATGATGAATGATAGCTTCCTTTGCCTTTTGGTAGCTTCGAATTCCTTTTGGTGCCAGCTGACAATAAAGTAAAACTTTTATGAAAATAGAATATAATCCTTTTTTTATCCTTTTCGTGGTTTACTTATGATAAGGAAGTAAATACGGAAGGAGGATACGTGAGAAATTTGATGATCGAATCTATTTATGATTGTAACAGTTTCACACACTTCAACTTTCTCGGAAGAGAATACTTTAAAATTCTTAGTGTTTGTAATAAAAATGATACCAAAAATGATAACATTTTAAGAGATTTCTGAAAATTTTAATTCAGTCAGCAGTGTAATTTGTCTGCCCTTGTTGACTTATTATTATGTATCATGTAAAAATAGCCATCTAAAGTTTTACATTTTATCTTTAATCTGTATAAATAATTTAGTTAATTGAAACAAACTTATACATATGAACAAATATATACTCGTGAAAATGCGAAACGGATAGAGAAACAAATAAGGCACTCGCAGATTTTTTTACTCGGAATATTTTTTGACACGCGACAAAAATCTTTCACTTTCAATTGTATTTCAAACGTAGTAAACGCAAAATTTTTATTAGAACATCCAATAGCCTTGAACCATCTAGATTAACAAAGGCCAAAAGCACAGCTGTTACTTTTCTTAGATAAAATAGAACTGTGCTGATGTGATTATCTTTGTACCCTATCTGTGTTGCCAAAACTAAAGCTCCTTTACAAAATGAAAAATGGAGCTATTATGTTTATTTGCAAAAATGAACATAAGAAAAAAGTTTGTACATTCTAAATCATCATATTTTTGAAACTAGGACTTTTCACTTCATTCATTCCGTTATGCTCATTTAATTATGTGGAACATGGTCATTTTCACATGTTACGTAATAATTTATTAAATTATTCTTATACAAAGAGAAAGCAAAGAAAACCGAAGGACCAGAAAAAAAGGGGAAAGTCGACGGACAGGGAAATCTCGAGAACACAAAAAAGACGGAAAAGTTTTCATATCATATCAATTGATCATTCAAAAAGTCAGGTTGTTCTTACATATGTTGCTATAAACAAAATTCGTTTATTAGCGAAAATCTTATAGCAACTTTACTTGTTGGACATCATCCGACATGCTAGCAGCAGTTCAATTTCTCCTTGATAATATCTATATACGATTTGGCAACACAGTCTATTGACAGATAGTTGTCATATTAATGTGAACAAACTGCGCTCTTCTCATTGCAGATTTATTTTTATATTTTTATGAATCATAGTTTATGACCAAAATTCAGAAAGACCCTTTAAAACACGATTTAGTGGACAAGATTAATAATAAAACTAGATACTTGGATATAGTTTAAGCGTTAAATAATCCAGAGGTTAAAAACTTTGCAAAATAACTTTATCGTAAAGAACTTACCTTGAATAAATCTAATATCAGTAATGATCGTAATCCCTTTACAATTTAACAGGGTTGTTAAAACATTAAAATTTATGAGAAAAGGGACAATTTTTGTTTTTAAATAGTAACCTTTCCGTTTCCTGATGGTGCCGTGCCATTAGCTCCTTCGAATGGGATTTACATTTCACAACTTGTTCGGTTCGCCCGTGTTGGCATCAAAGTTTCTGACTTTAATGATCGCAATCTATATCTTACAGGTAAAACTTTTTTCAGCAGGGATACAGATATCAGAAGCTTCTCAAGACTTTTACAAGATTAAAAACCATAATAAAGATGTTATATAAATGTAGAGTTTTGAAACGACAAAGGATATCTCATCATACCAACTTATTTATAATGGTTACAAGTTTGACGTCGTAGTCTGGACATTGAAACTGGTTTTTGTTGGTATTAATAAACTGATCGCCAATTTATACAAGTATTAATATATATGACCATGTATCCGTTTTGTTTTTTTTTCACGTTTATTGACACTAAATCGTTAGATATACTGTGTTTGATGACATCTAGTGTTTAGAGGCTTGATGTTTTATCATCACGAATATCACCCTGAGGTTGCTTGCAGTTACTGCGGACATTCTTTAGAGGTTTATCCTCTTTTTTGCATTTTTTTGTTCAGTTTGGTTTTTGTTTTTATTGTACTCTGTAGTCGGATTTGGTGAATATCTGTTTAATTCATATAGTTCGTTTCTACTGCTTTTGTTTTTTTAGGATTTTGTCCATTGATCGCTCGTTAGGTAAGGGTTGGTTACCCAATAAACTAGTTAAACTGTCTTAACTCAGAATTTGTGGTCATAGTTGTTAAATGTTTTCTTACATGTATTGGAAATATCCAGGTAGGTAAGATCAGTATTACTGAAACATACACGATGCATTACTTGGGGCAACTGAGAGCTTTTACGATGAGTGGTATACCATCCCTGTTGAAGGCCTTGTGGATACCTCAAAATTTGTAAAATCCCTCTGTTTTTTTTCGTGGTTGCAGTTCAGTCTCTCTAAAATTAGCCATATAACTTTTTCTTTTCATAATAGCCGGTTATCTTTGACTTTTTATGTTCATTAGTAATAATAAAACTTCCGCAAATTTTCCGTTTACCTCTGTCCTTAATGTTGAGTGTAAAATCAATTAGCACCTTTGGTCTATTTTACTAAAGTTAACCTATTGGAACTATTTTTATTGGAACCTATTGTTATTTTCCTCGGGAATGAGTCTGAGCTCAGATAATAGTTTATAATAATTCAAAATCAGGGAAAAACTGTTGATATTTTTCTCGGGAATACGTCCGCGCTCGGATGATATTTCATAAAAGTTGAATCAACAAACAATAAAATCAGGGAAAAATACATATATGTAGTGTACAACAGATCGTGAATTAACATCTGAATGTTACCATTCAGTTAAAGGCTGCACCTGACAATTTGAAAGTTCCTGCAATATACTGGTCTCCTAAACATGGTAAGAAATCCATTTAAGTCTAGGTTAATTTCTACTTCTATTATATGCACTGCCACAAACTTCTCAATTCTACTTATCTACTATTAAAATGTATCTAATAAATCTGATCAACTACTTTTGAAGCGATAAGGAATTCAAAGATACCAAGGAATAAGACAGAAATCGTTAAGTCAGAAGACAGACAAGACCGTGGCCACTAAAATGAAAAGAAAGTCATATTGGAAGAGCAAGGAACTCCTGCTCCACTAGTGGCGCACCCGTCGTTCAACTCCGTAGAGAAAGCCGATGTCACAATCGATGCGAGTCAAAACCGGTAAAGGAACGTTTTTGTAGTCACGAAAGTCGGAAGATATCCACAGAAATATTAACTGTCTGTATTTAGCCAACTACGTCTGTCCGAGTCCTTATTCTACATTAGATAATTACAATTATGAATAAAAGATCAAAATTGTTTACGATAATACTTCAATGTGAGTTTGAGGATTGACTATTTAAATGTGCGTTTACGGGGAGTAGCTGGTGATTGTTTGCAAATGCCCATTGAAAGAGCGGCTTTAAAAATATCTTTTTTGATAGAATTCTAGCCCAGTTGACAAGCGGGTGTCAAACACAAGTTTACTTGATTTTCTTCTTGAAGTTATTTAGATTGGAAAGAAAGACCCATCAAAACTTTAAAAACAGCACCTTCGTGAAAACAGCCAGCATTCAATTAATAAATTATTCAATCGTTAAGGGACACAAAAAAATCAAAAAAAAAAAAGAGCAACAAAACTGTAACGCAAACAAACTTTGTCGATGTGATAAAGTCCAAGCAGATTTGAATGATTGCTTAAGTGACCTTCTTAGCAGAGTGGTCTATGTATAGTTAAATTCAACTTACCTAGGCATATCACTTTAGCCTTATACCTATGCGGTGTGAGTTCGCGCTTGACTTTATACCATACAATAAGGGGGCGTTCGAGTCACGTCGCATGTGATATGTTTTGTC
>JAULBM010034054.1:0-10987 GCA_032357055.1 Geukensia granosissima
GCGTGGCACTATCCATTAGGGCCATCATGGCCAATCATAGTTTAATATTGGACCCTCTGGGAATTTGCCACCATGGCTAGACTTTGCCAAAACAACTTTGAGTCAGGTGAGCGATTACAGGCTCCTTGGAGCCTCTAGTATTTAATTGGACCCCATCTTGCAATATTTATCAGAATTAGTTTTTAAATTTCATTCAGGCTCGCCTCAAAGCATTTTTTGCAAGTTATTTAATCCTAGTTTAATTATTTAATTATTACGCAGCTTTGACAATGTTTACTGCAGGTCTCACGCAAATGCATGCAAAGGCTCATTGCCAGCAAACAAATGGCTAATTCCTCATAGAGAATTAAATACTTAGTGCAGCTTTAAATTTATCGTGAATGCTGAATAGTATTATTGCCAGTTTCTTGCACTTTTTTCAATCTCTGAAATAAACACTATAAGAATATAGTAGAAAGTTTCTCTTTCACACCCCTTTTACCCTGTCCAACAAACTCTGACATAGAGTATGGAATGACAACAATAATTTTATCGATGGTCAACAGTCAACTGTTGATAATAACTGTGTAGAGTGTTTGCTTGGACATGATTGACATTTGATAGTAAACAGTTTGCAAAAATTCAACTAAAATGACAACAATAATTTAATCAATAGTTGACAGTTGCCAATGTGAAACTGTTTGCATGGACATTGTTGACATTGGCAGTAAACAGTTTGCAAAAATTCAACTAGAATATGATGGTTGGTGGTTGACATTCGACAGTTGACAATTGACAAATGTGAAAATGTTTGCATGGACATTGTGAAAAATAAACTAAAAAGATATAAATAAAATTTATTGATGGTGGACAATCGGTGGTTGACATTTGACAAATGTGAAGAATATTTGGATAGATATGGTGGACAGTTAACAGTTAACAGTTTGCAAAAATTCAACTGAAATGACAACAATTTTATCAATGGTTGACAGTTGACAAATTTGAAGAATGTGATAACAATAATTTTATTGACGGTGGGCAATTGGTGGTTGAGAGTTGACAAATGTGAGGAATGTTTAGATGGATATGGTTGACAATTAACAGTAGCAGTTTCAAAAATTCATTTATAATGACAATAATTTTATCGATTGTGGAAGTCTACAGTAGACAGTCAAACCAAGCCTTCTCCAAACAGAGGTTGGGGAGCATCTGTTTCACAATTGTAATACATTAGAGTAATTGGAGTATTTATCAATATATACATGTACCAGTAGTAGCATGAAAATGGTCTGCAATAGGTCAGAAAATAAGGTCAACTTATCCTTTCTGTAAAAGGTCAAATTATCCTATCTGCAAAAGGGCAAATCATAGGCAAAATAAAGAAAATAACTGTCATTCAGCAACATGCTCCAAAAAACTATGTGGTTAGTTATAAAAAACATCTTATTTTTTCATAAGTTTGTGATGGTTTGTATTATTGACACATTCAGTCTTGAATAGAGCTTGTCAAAAATGGCCAAAAAACTTTAGGGTAGACTAAAAAATTGTCAGATTTGACTCATCTGGATAACAATAGATCAAATCATCATGTCTTCAACAGGAAAAATCAGCATCATAATGTCTATAGCCATTCAAATCATATGATTGATTGATTGAATGGTGCTTAATGTCCTATGGAAAATATTTCATGCATATTCAGGATAAAAGGATGTAAATGATGAGTGTTAATGAATGAACCCTGCTTTATACTAGACTGACACGCTGAGCTGGATTTTTAACGTGCCAGCTCACGAAAGCAAGTCCACAGGAAAACAGGCCACTTTACCCAGACATATTATTCTGACCAACTTGTCTTTGCTCTTACTACTAAATGCTGCATGCTTAGCAGAGAAGCAGCAAATACCAATTTTAATGTCTTTGGTTTGACCTGGCCAGTGATCAAACCCATGACCTTCTGCACTCGAGGCTAGCACGCTAACAATTACACCACCGAGGAGGTTCATTCAAATCATAAGGTTAACTTTATGTTTGTGATCAGTCACATCACAGGGTCAAGTTATTGTCAAATCAAGGGGTCAAATAATCAAGTATCCTATTTGTTAAATCAAAAGGTCAGCCTACATACATTTCTTTATAAAATCAAATCCCAGAGTTAACATGTCATATCTACACTTTGACAGTTCAAAAGGTCTAAAATTCAAAGACATGTTCAACTTGTCATAAGTGCTCTTGTATGGAAAAAACTTTTTTCTGAATTTCCATCAAAGTCAATACAACTGGTTTCAAATTTTTTTTTTTTTGTCAAGAAATCACAAGTCATTTATCAAAGTTAAAACAGCTGCATGAAATTAATTTTTGATTGTTCAGTCAAAGTAAGATGTAGATTTTGGTGTATATGGTTAACCTTGCCAGCAGGTTTGTTCAATATATTGGTATATGGTCATTATAAAGGTAGACATATTTTTATTTTTGAGGGAGATTTTTTGCATACTTTATTTTTTGTTTGAATTATTGAGTGGATAGGTTTTTTTGCTGCTTTCCTGTGTGTAAGGTTGCATATAGATTTCAGATCAGGAAGAGTAAACAATGTCATTTGTTATTATTAGTTTTGTCAGGTTGTCATTGAATGGCTAATTCTTGTGATTTAATTGTGAATGAGATATCTGGTAATAAAGTGTTTTCATTTATTATCATCATTATTCAATTTTCAAAATTGAATTCTTCTTATGAATATATATTATAAAGTTCATTTATGTTTGCTCATTTGAGATGAATTTGGTATTTTGAATTTGATTTGAAATACATATATTTGAAAAAAAAATCTAGAGAAAATAAGTTTAAAACAGAAATTATAAGTTTGCAGCCTCTGTATATAGCTTATTTCAAGATGCAGCATTTCTTTTCCTTTACTTTATTGTCAGAGGTGGTTTTTATATTCAATAGCTAGAGAGTTCTGGCCTTCATACAATAACAGATTTGTTTATCTGGCCATAAACACCAGCAGCATATAGATATTCAAGATCATTTTGTTTGTGTTTGAGAGGAATTGCTGTGTATCATAGAGCTTTTATACAACTTGCCTTTGTCAACAAGACTGCAATTCATTGATTAGGAAATAAAATAAGTGTGAATATTGCTGACATCATTATTGTATTGTTACATACACCTATTGTTGTATTGAGATTCATTTTGTTACCTTTCTCCTTTTCATTTCATGGATGGGCATGTCTGAAATTGAGAATAAAATGTTAAGTACCAGTGCATGTCTACACACCCTGTTTACCTGTGAAGCACTCTATTTCTGAGTAGTTTGCCATTATCAACTGGATTGTGTGTTTGGTTGCCTTGGATATTACATTTTGAGTTTAAACCCTTTTTTCTTTCTATATTGGTGGGAGTCAGCTTTTTTATTCAATATAATATTGCCACCTCTATTATAAGGAAGTGTACATTTTTTATGAGAGAAAAACATTTGATATTGACAGGGAGCAAAGTACAAGTATTATACTTTTACAATCTTTATGGAAATGATTTTTTTTTTTGCCAAAAACAAAACAGCAGATCAAGTAATGACACCTTTCAAAACAAATCCCTGTAAGATTCAATAATGCTCTAAATAATTGAAACCTTAAAATTAACCTTTCACAGACACAATTTATGTTGTGGCAAAAATACATGATGGTGTATAAACTGTATCAATGCTCACTTAATGTTCACACATGGTAAGTCACTTGGTTAAACGTAGACTGCCTTTATTCTAGGGATATTTTTAACCTATATTGAGTCACACTACCACAATTTTTTTGAGTAAGATCTGGATTAGATAGCAGAAGTGTGACAATTTCAGAACTTGACAGGATCAAATCTGGATTAATTACAATACATGTAATTTAAACAGGTTGTGAGCAGTAACTTAATTCAGTTTTTGGAATTTGGACAAATATCATTTGTTCCAATGATTTGAATTTGCTGTTGTACATTCAGTAAAGTATATGAAGTTAAATATTTTCTCTCATCCCAATGTCCATTAGTTTTGATCAGATATTTCTCAGCTTGTGTATGTTGGATTGATTTGTCTCCCCTTTTCAGGTCCATGATATGTCTACCGGTACTTCTTGTTGCCAGAGCAGGGGCATCTGTGTCCCACGTACACAATTTCTCTGTGATTTTTTCATTCGCTGAATCTATGAAAATTGTTACCTTATAAACAATACTGGTTTGACAGTACATAATGTAACCAATGATTTGGTATCATGAGTATTTAGATACAGATTTCACACAAAATCTTTAGAACCACTAGCACAGTTACAGCTTGTATGATGCTGAATAAAGATGTCAAAAGGAAGCATCACAATTTACTGAGAAAATTGATGTAATCGGTATATTTGTTGTAGGTCGAAGTCTGATGGTAAAAAAGAATGATGGTATCAAAGAGGTACAGTCAACAGATAGCACAACTACAATTGATGATGAAGATACAAAAGGTTTGTACCATTATTTAGGTGTAAATTACCTAACTTTCATTAAATATAACATTTTCTTAAAAGCAAAAAAATCCAAAATTGTGCCTTAATTATTTAGGAATCAAAAACAATTATAATCGATAATCGAATCACTACATCAGTTCTTATTATTCTGATTAATCAATTATCATTTTCATACCAACTCCCAACACTATATTGCACTATTATATTTTGTTTCCAATTCAATATTCGGATTTGATGGTGATTTTCTTTTCACTAAGACGTGAATATGAAAATAAATAGATATGGGGTAAATGTTAGAGAGACTGCACTGGAACCACAAGAAAAACAGAGGAATTTACAGAGGATGCTTAACAATGGGAGTAACCAATGCAAATCCACCACTTCTTCTTAAACACTCAACAGAATTCAACCAAACTTTCACATAATCTTCAGTCAATAAATTTAGTATTGCACTATCTATTATATTTTTCTTCCAAATCAAAATTTTAATTTTGATCGCCATTTTTTACACTTTGACATGCGAGTGTGCTTAAACAAACTTGAATGTAATTTTCAGTATCAGGTCGTGTTATGCACTATCTTATTTGTTTTATTTTTTTTATCCAAATGAATATTTAAATTTTGACAGCTTATTTTCACTTAAACATATCTGAGTATTGTGAATTAAGGGAATTGGGTAATCAGTTAACTGCCACACTTTCATATCAATCATTACAATATTGATAGAAATCCAATAGTACATTTAGAATGTTTGTTTGGTAATTAGTATATTAGTTGTTTTTAAGTACAAACTTCATAATGTATTGGCATTGTTTAGAAAAGCAACTAGTCTGAGATGTCTAGAGGTAAAGAAAAAAATAAAGAAAATCCTGTAGCTACAAATAGATATCTTAGGTTGCAACAGGTGACACTTGTCTTGCCAGGCAAAACTAACCCTAAGTATTCATAGTTGAATCCTCTTATTATGGAATTACTCCATTTTTTGTGGAAATTTAACTCAATTCCTCAGTAGGGCTTTCAATCTCCTGGCTATTAATGTGGTATTTGGAAATTATACCAATCTCCTAGCTGAATCTGGAATTTAGAGTGTTGAATCTCCCCAGAAATTAATTTAGTATTTTGAAAATGTACAAAATCTCCTAGTAATGGATCTGGTATTTTGAAGTAATACAAATTTCTTAGCATTGAATCTGGTATTTGGAGTGTTATACAAAATCTCCTGGCAATGAATCTGGAATTTGGAAGTTATACAAAATGGCCTGGCAATGAATCCAGTATTTGAAAGTTATACAAAATCTCCTAGGGATTAATCTGGTATACTATTTGAAATATCTTTATAGTAAACCTGGTCCTTAAGGAGGATTCAGTTTTTTTACAAATTGTGGTTTCTGTGAAAGGAAAAATTATTTTGACAACCCACAGACATTGTAACAACACCATTGGGTTTAATGTCTTTTAAGGAGGAGTATTACAAATACCCAAATTAAACCGATGTAAACTTTTTGGAGAAATGCTATTTAAGATCAAGATTTTAGATTTTATATGTTTAACCTGCACCAATGTTTCTAGGAAAACCAGAAATTGATAGTGAGTACATTTTGTTCACAGACCCTTCAGTAACTACTGGTTTTAACTGTAGATTTTTAAATCGAGTGCATTTTATCATCATATTCACAGATTTTATTTAAAGAATTGATCATAGTTAGGCTTATTAATACTTGTAGTGGCAATGCATAACAGAACAACTGATGTTTAATTTTAGCAAGAATTTTTTTAAATAGCTCACCTGACCTGCATAGTCATGTGAGCAGCAAATCACTTTCCCTCTGTTGTCTGTCTGTCCGTCCAGAAATACTGACATATGTTTGAAACCATGGGGCAAATTGAACCAAACTGGTCGAATGGATCTTTGATAGACCATACCATAATTTTATGGCATCCCCACTGATGAACCAAGATGGCTGCCATAATCAAACTGCATATAACATGGGAGCCATAGATGATCCCCTACCAAAATTGTATCTGGTATCCCCAATGACCAACCAAGATGTGTAACACAGAGGAACTAAGTTTAACATGAAACCCTTAAGAAAATTATCTATAAAATCTTCATGTCTGAAACTACTATGCCAATTTTAACTAAACTTAGAGTAATGGTCCTTAGATTATCCTCTTCAAAAATTTATCTGTCAATCCCAGAACCACCGAGATGCCTGTTTCAGCCAAACTTACATTTAACGTGGGACCCTATGGAAAATCTAATTGTAAATGTTTTTATCTTAGACTGCTGAGCCAGTGGGAACCTAATTTTGGAATGGTTATTGGTTGAACTTACCAATTTTTGTTCAGCATTCCATTCTGGCAAATAGTGCTTATTAAGACTAATGTGAAGTTGCTATTAGGTGAGCCATACAAGCTCTGGGAGCCTCTGGTTTCACATTATCTTGTCATTGTAATTTTAATTATGTTCCCATTGTAGACAATTATGATTATCAGTGTTGGAGTTGAAAATGAGTCAGGTTTGAAATTTGTGGATAACATTGGAACACTGCTCTGTATTTTCTTGATGAGAATATGGCTGATACCGCAGATTGGTTCATCTGTAATATCACATTATAAGCTCATAGCTTTGGATGGAAAATCATTTTATGAGAACCTGAAATTTAGAAAAAAAGTCCAAAATAAATGTTATTGGTTTATCTCAAACTATTTTTTGTTAATTTTAAAAGCATAGTCCTGCTGTTTTTGTGCAGCATTTGTCCCATATTGATTTCATATCAATTTTACTTTTAGCTCCAAGAAATTAAATGAAAATTAGATTTTCACACTTATTCCCCCACACTGCAAGCAAGAAGGAAAACAACAAATGAAATGGGGGAAAAGTGCAAAGATCCAATTTTGATTAAATTGAGCTCCAAGTAACCCATTTCCATTTTTTGTTATTGTCTGCAAAGTCTGGTGTGACTTTTGTTTTTGATATGAATAGTTGTTCTTGATGGGGTGGTAATAGCCTTGTAGGTTATAAATATATTACATTTTTTAAATATTGACAGTAAATGTTTTTTGAAGTTTTTATTCTATGAAGCATTGTTCACAACCTGAGTATTAATAAGTCTCAAAGAAAGATCTTTCTTGCTGTAATGTTCATATATGTTTAAACAAAAAATGTCTTAAAGTCAAAATGAACAGCATTTTCAAATTTACCAGATGAATCAGGTCTTTGTAGTTTATACATGTATACAGAAATTTTGGAAAAATACAAACTTGATTGATTTGTATATAGTTGTTCCTCCCTTATAAGGCCACCCTCCTGTTTATGTGGGACTATAGGTGTCCTTATGATAAAGGTGGAATTCAGTTGGAGTAAGCCAACTTTTATTGTTACAATTTCCACCAAGATGATATTGTAAACTTAAATCTAGCTGCTTTTACTGACTTTAAAAAAAAAGTTAAATAGTAAAGAAACCTTATAAAGGAGGACTGCTGGATGTATTTACAGCAAGAAAGATATCTTTCAGTTTTATTTTAAATCCAAGTTTTATTTTGGTTTTGTCCCTTTCAAGGTGTTTTTTATAATAAAACCAAGCTTCTCTTTCATATATTTTTTTAAATGTTTGACATTTTTCCTGAAATCTTTTTCTTGTCCTTGTCATTTCTTGAAGGTGAAAATTGTTAATTTACCATGTGACATGATCTTTTTCATTTGATTTTATTTTTATCAATATTCATTCCTTATGTATGGCTTATATTCTGATTTATGGTTCTTAAGAAATATACCACACCCTCTTAATAAACTCATTGCTTTCATTCATTTGCTTGGAACAAAGTAAAAATGAGTTTGTTTGCATGATAAAAGTAGAAATAGAATTTGTGACTTCCTTTTAACTGATATTGAATTGTTATCAAAAATAGAAAATATTTGAAGTTTTATTGATAAAAAACATTGAAGTTGTAATGATCCTAATAGCTAATTTACCTGCTTATTTTTTATTGAAGTTTTAACAAACTGCATGTTCATCACAGATTTACCTGTATACAAATTTCCCTGAATTTCCATGAGATTAATGCACTCACATTTCCAAGGTATTATCTTTTAAAGTAAACATATTTGGTACATTATGTAACTTTTTCTGGCCAAATCTATTTCTTCAGGACTTAACATGTTTTAATATGGAATTTCAACAATAATTCCACTTTGGTTTATTGTGGTATGATATTGTAATGGATTTTGAGGGGAATCTTATTAGGCTATTAATGAATAAATAACATGTGAAAAATGCTGTGCATCACTGTTATGAAATATATCTGCTTAAAGATGAGGTGACTGGGCATCTGCAGTAATAGGTATATGTGTCCACAATGAACCTGTAGATGTCTGTAGTTTATACATTTCAGGTGGTTGTCTCATGGACAGATATACCACAGCTCATCTTTCTATATGAAAGCTCTCAAATATTGCATGATATATAGATTCATCTAGACTTTTTTTAAAATTTTTATGAACAGAAAGAAGGATTAAAGAAAAAATAGGTCAATTTGACCTACATTTTCTCCTAGATTACTTCAGCTTTGTTCCAAGATCAGGCATTATTAGATCACTGTATTCAACAATAAATGCTTCACTGATTTTAGCTAAGTTAATATCCTGTATATTGTTAGCGGTACAGTTGACTTGTCTTGTGTGCTGAAGTATTTGTCAGATTGTAGGACAGAAAAAATACGAGTAAAAATTATGTTATTCTGACCTTCATTATACACTTTAACAACTGTGGTCATAGTGCTTTACAAACGTTATATCTAAGAAGGAGGAAAATTTCTGGGCAAAATTAGCACTCAGTGACCTTTGATTCATGGGGCTCTAATTGATCCTTAAAATGTGTTTTTGATGGAGAGAGAAACCTTATCCCAAATTTGGTCCTATTATGGCATGTTATTAAAATAGTTTGCACTTCATTATTCTCATGGAAATTGTATCATATGTAATGTTTGCATGTTAGTCTTTTTAATTATTTGCTTGCAACTTTTAAAATTTATTCCTCGATATATTTTATTCTATGAACTTTTGGAAATTTTCTTTTTAAAGAATTGGTAATTCTCTCCCCCCCCCTGTTTTCATGTGTCAACAATTGTGATCATTTTTTGTCCCATTTTGTTCATTTCAATTATGATTTCTGTTAGATTTTTTCATTTAAAAACTAATTGACATGTCAGAATTTATTTACACCAATTCATCAGTGCAATTGTTACTTCTTCAACCAGAAATTTACATCACTTTTATATTCACCTTATTTGAATACTTGTTAAAGGGACACACTTAAATATATATTCACTTGGAAACTTGAAACTCATAGTTTCTGCCTTGTGATCCTTTTTCAGCTGTACACTTTTGCTGATAAATAAATACTTTCAAATGATGGCTCTTAAGAAATCTTCATTTTTGACTCTTTTTGAACTTGCTGATTGGAAAACTGTAAATTTAGGTTATTTTAATGTGGATTACTATCAGACTATTATAACAACATACTTCAAATTGACAATTGGTTCTGAATATTTTAAAACTGAAATTTTCCAGTGTTTTGTAATTAAAAAAAATTATGGGAATAATGTAAACTCTGTAAGTAATTTTTAATGTGTGCGGTTTTGTTTGCAAAACTTCAGGATCAATAACTCTGACAGAATTACAGATAAATGAGAGGTCTGGTTCTCCTAGAATACAATGTAAGTACCCTGAGAACCAGAGTGAGGCTGACTTCCTGTTCCTTTTGAGCATGCTTAGAAAACTCAAATTGATGTTGTCTGAGATAAGTTTTTTATTTTTGTGTTGGTAGTAGGCATGACCAACTCTGATGTTGTAATATAGATATATTGTTTTAGATTTTTGGTTGGTTGTATATTTATTTATTGTGAACCATTTCTTTTTCTATTGAGTCAAATTGCAAATTTTAAGAAAATCACAAGATGATTTTACTTGATAAAGAAATTATTAAACCAAACCTGTACTGTACAAATCTCACAATCATTCCATATTTTTAGACTTTCTGTCCATTTTCCAGTTGCCACAATTTTAAACATTAATCTCTGAAATAATTAAGAAGCTGAAGATAGTTGTATTTTAATGATAGTCTGACCTTGTATATAAAGAGGTGTTTAAAATGATTTTTTTTTCTATCCCAATGTCCAACAAAGTTTGGGAGGGGATCACTGATCTGCTAATTCATACATCCTTTCACTCCATGGCTGTGACATTCAGATTAAATTAATGCACTAATTCAAGATGTCAGACTCTAATGTAAACAGTGATACAACAATGCATGACAACTGGGTCATTTTAACCTAAATTTGCATTTGACATTTGATTTAAGACCAGATTTACATCACTGCATGTCAGACTCCAATGTTTTTTTTCCATTTACCCAAATTTTTATGCCCCCGCCTTTAGGCGTTGGGGGCATTAAGTTTTACCCCTGTACGTACGTACGTACGTCCGTCAATTTTCGTCAAAGATTTCTCCGCTTGTGTAT